>JAYMSW010005316.1:0-10140 GCA_036897725.1 Erodium texanum
CATATATTGTGTTTAAATTAGTTAGTGGCAAAATAAAATAAAATTAGAAAACAATGAAATTTTAAATTATATTCATTACCAAGTGTTACCTTAACTATATTGTCAAATATTAAAACTCATACCCTTGCTTAGATGTATTGCAGAAGATAATTGAGAAATAGTTGATTGAATTATCATTAGTTAGCAATCAGTTTAAATACAAATAAATGATGAGTTAGAATTGTGAGATAGGATCCTATACAATCTCAATCTATGTACAAAATACATATTCAAACAACAAATCTTAACGGATTGTTATCACGTCCCTTCAGTCACAACGGGAGATTCTCGAACGTTGAGCCTGGACCAGAATTTGTCAAATAGAAGACGAGACAACCCTTTGGTGAAGATATCGACCAGCTGGGAGCGAGATGGAACATTGAGAACTCAAACATGACCCCAAACAACCTTCTCACCGGAAAAATGAATGGTCATCTCTTATGTGTTTGGTGTGTTGGTGTTGTACAGGATTCTCGACAAGATAGATTGCACTGACATAGTCGCAATATACAATGATAGCCTTTTGGATTGAAAAGTGAAGTTCAACTAAAATGTTCTGAATCCAGCAAGATTCTGTAATAACATTGGTGACACCTCTATACTCTGCTTCTGTACTGGACTGACAGAGAGTAGGCCGGTGTTTAGAGGACCGGGAGATGAGGCTGTCACCCAAACACACACAATAACCAGAGGTAGATCGCCGAGTGCCTGGACAGTCACCCCATTCAACATCTTTAAAGGAGACCGGATCAGTCAAAGAAAACCTCGAAATGTGAAGACCGAAATGAACAGTGCCTTAAAGATAGCGTATTACTCGCTTAAGAGCTCATATGTGAGCTTACCGAGGATCATGCATGTAGAGACAGAGTTGCTCAACAACATAGGATATGTTTGGGCGAGTAATGGTGAGAAACTGCAGCGCACCAACCAAGCTTCGATAATAGGAAGGGTTCTCATATGGGTCACCATCGTATGTGCTAAGTTTGGATTTCGTATCCACTGGAATAGCGGAAGGAGAGCAGGATGACATACCAAAACAGTCAATAATATGAGCTGTATATTGTTTCTGAGACAAGAATAGACCATTAGTAGAACATATAACATCAATCCCTAAAAAATAGTTGAGCAGACCAAAGTCTTTCATGGAAAATTCAGAATTGAGGAGAGAAATAATAGAGAGTCTCGGCTTGTCACTCGAGGTAGTGAGGATGATATCATCAACGTACAATAGAATGCAAGCAGTATTATCTCCATGATGATAAATAAATAAAGAATGATCTGATTTGTTGTGAGTAAAGTGACACGGCCAAAACCTACCTAAATAAATAGGCAGATTCTACTGCTGTGTTACGACATTATACTGGTCAGAGTAATAACGAGCTTTGTAAACAAAGACCCTCGAGTTATCAATCCACGAGAAAAATATGTCAGTCTTTCTAATTGTGTGATAGGTTATCTTTGTGTTGAAAAAGTTTTTGGTATGATTGTGAATGAGAACGAGAATAATTAAAAGTAAAGATAACGAAGTAAACAGAGTAAATAGCAGAGCGTAGAGATACCAAATTAACAAACATCTAGGATTTCTGGGTTCATAGGGCTCCCATGCATGGCAATGTTTCTAGATTAACAACAAGTTACTGCTAAATTAATTAGGTGCAACGGTCCACTCTCAAACTAGTACTAACCACCTCCTAGTCGTATTAGACCCTCATAGAGATCGCACATCCTGCCAGTTTGTCAAACTAGTGATGTTGGACAATCCTAAGACATAAAGTTTTGTGTGAACGCTAACATAAACCCTAAGAAAGGCCCTGCTAAATTAAAAGCAATGATTACTGATATATTGTACACTCCCCCGCCGCGCGGACGCAGCACTTAGTTTATGTAATAAGTGAATGAATAATAGGGATGAACAACTTAGTCATCATTAAATATAAAAGTTTATGTAATGTAAATGTCTTATACTCAAATTAACTAGCAAGTAGCAACTGCATTTCCACTCAATCTCACATCACCCTAGGCCTCGACAAGAAGCCCAACTATATTCTTGGGTATGAGTCATGTGATAACTTTGTTTAAATCAGATGATGACTTTAGTTCAAGTTAAGTGATTACTTAGTTTCAGTCATGAGATAATTTGTTTTAAGTCGTGTGATAACTTGGTTTAAATAAGATGATAACTTTGGTTAAAGTTAGGTGATAACTTGTTTTAATCTGATGATATAAACAAGTAAATTAACAATGATGATTTTTTTTTCGAGATTCAAAAACAAAATTAACTTAAATATTTGATAAATAAGTATGAATGTGAAAATTGCTATTTACTAATTTTATCCAATGTAAATGGTAATAGTCTGTTAGGTGTTAACATCGTTACAAAGAAGTAGTATAAAATAACTGGTACAAGAAAATTTTACTGGTAACGCCACCCACCTATCACGCTGTACACTACACTACATCGGTGAAATAATAATAATAAATTCATTTAAAAAGAATTTGTTGGTCCAGAATCCATTTGGGGGCCTGTTGGCCCGTATATGTAATTGTAAGTTTTGTTGGGTCAGATTTCTGTTTTTCTTGAGATTTAATGGGCCGAAAGAAAGCGCGCTCGAATTCAAAAACTAGAAAAGCAGAGAAATTGCCTGGCAGAGACAATTTGATCCAGCTCCGTCTCTGTAAGTATTAGGGTTTTGGCTTTGCATTTCCTGTGCGTCAAAGTGCCAGATCAAGAGAGATAGAGTGAAGAAGGGAGGCGATTAATGAACAAAATCGATAAATTATACCGGAAGGTGAAGGATCTATCGGCGTTCCGCTACTGGTATCGGTCCTCCGGTCAAATCTCACCGCTTTACCCTCTTAATCTTATGTCTTGGAGCTCAGTTTCTAGTGACTTGAGGTAATTTATCTATTGCATAGTCGAATTATTTGAAGTTTGGTTGATATCTGAACTTGTGATGTTGTATTAGTATGTTGCATTACCATAAGAATTCATGAACTGTAACCCTAAATCATTTTGCTAAAATGGCCTCACTGATGAGGCTACCGGTCACAATCTTGATTATTTGTGTAAATTAGTTAGGTTATTTCTCAATTCATTACACTTATTTTGTTTGAATCTGTTTGGATTTATTGAGATTTTAGCTTTCTACTTAGCATAAGCAGTATGTTCTATTCTCACACAGGACAAGAGTGGAGTTGATTCACAAACTGGTTTCTCAACTGTATGTAGTTTGATAAGTTCTCTGCACTTGTAATTATGTCATAGATATTGATCTGAAATTTGGCTGTAATGACACTTTCATGCTTTGTATATGATCATGTGAACAGTGAATCTTTGATTTGTTTCTTGAAGCACTTCCATTCAAACCTATTGCTATAAACATCTGGGACACATTTCCCCCTTTTTTGGTATGAACTTATGATCTACGATTCAGAACATAATTTCTTTGGATTTGAAATCATGATCTACTAAGTACCCAACACAATCTCTTTACCACCTGGGCTTATGGCCTTGTGGGGTAAAAAAATGCTCCTTTATGGACATCATAAATAGTATTTCCCAGTGTCAAGTTATATACAGCACAACGAATTTAAGCACACTCTTGCATCTATTTCCCAAAATATGATATCTTATTTATAAAGCTCAAGACTAACAACTTGAATTATTATGCGAGTAAATTTGAAACAGAAAATGAAGATATTAATTTCAGAAGAGTATCGAATTGGGTGATCTTTGCCTCGTTTGAAGGAAACTTCACAAACAAATCGCTGATTGCACCATGGATGTAAGTGAGAGTAGTGTGGAGCGCAGCATATTGTGTTCTGGCTAACAATTTCCTCTTCAGAGCCTCCTAATGTAATATGATTTCGTATCAGAATCCCATGATTATTTCCTCCTTTTACTACTATTATTGCTGATCATTGAATGTTGTCTTCGATGTCATTTGAATCAATATCTGCTTACAAGGGGTCTGATATATGCTGTATTTTTGGCATTGAATGAAAATTTGGGAGAATATTTAGGAATGATACACAAAGTATACATTTTGTTAAGATTTTATTCTAGAAATGTTTTTTTTCTTTCTTCCAGAAATCACACTCAGTGTATCCCTTTTGTTCAAGTTTGGTATTTAAAGTATACAATATTCTTCTGAGTTGTACTCTTCTGTCATGGTACTAATAATGGTTGCTGTTATTCATTTCTTTAGGTTTAGTACACAATGTATGCATTCTTCTGCATGTTTGGTTCCCAATTTTAATTCATGAAGAACAACTTAGTATACATTTAAGTTAGCAAAACAATTAGGATATTTTCTAGCAAAAAAGAAAAATTCTGTGTCAGTAAAAACTAAAAATCGACTACTTACATATGGAAGGGACTCAAACTGAGTTAAACGAACATTTGAATACTATTTTTGAAGAAATCCCGTTTTTTTTTCTGAATAAAATGAATACTTTGCCTGTTTGATTCCTAGACACTATCATTTATACCTCTATCATCACTGTTTAACCTCAATTACATTGGATATTTATCTTGCTCTTTTGTTGTATCCTAATGATTTTCTTTATCAAATTTATAAGCCTCGGGACATTCTCCTGTGAAAATTGGCCTAATGGAAGCAGAATCAGCTCTTCGTGGTAAGACTTTATACAGGAGGCACAGACGAAGGGAAGCACAAGTAAGTTTATTCCTCGCTTTATGTTCTTTATAATTCTTTTTCCTCTACAATGTTCACTTTTTAGCATAATCTTCAATACCAAATGATCCTGTGCATCCTTTTCTGGCTCTTACCTCCCTTAAGGAGTCACAAGTCACTAGTGCAAAACCAAGATAGGACCATTATTTGACAAAAGGCCCAGCTCTGTCCCACTAGTGTTTAAAGCAACAAGATCCTTCAGAATCAGGAATTTGGAGCTCTAAAAGGAAAACTAGTGGATGCGAGGTAGATACTGAGCGCATATCCATGCATTTGCTTTTTGTGGTTGTAGACACTGCAGAGCCAGAGGGGCTTAATTTATGCGGCTCTGGAAAAGTTCCCTTCCAAGAATTAAAACTTCAAGGCAAGGGCCAAGACATATTTGCATCTCATTCTCCATCAAAGTTTTGCCTCCACCCCTTCACGACCCCTCAACATTATCTTGTCATTGTAGCGCCTAAAGTGACATTTCAAGTGATAGCAGTCTCGCCATTTCTTTCGGAAGCTATTAGGGTTTGCCTGAGGGTCAATAGAGTATTCTCGCCTCTTTAAAAAAAAAGGAAAGAGATGTGGCCTCTAGGGTTAGTTTATTGGTCAGGACATCACTGTCTCATATGAAATCCAGCATTGAAGTCTAAGTGGCTCACGTTTGCAAGCGGGGTTAACCAAAACCTAAGCTAGGATCAAAGTTAGAAATTAGAGTAGGATTACGGATTAGAAAACGAGAGGTTCCCGTCCTAGGGGGTACTTGCCACCTGCTTTGGGAATAGGTTGAGATGAGGGCATGGAATTCTGAATTAAAATAAAAAGATACGCTCGATTAAAACTTTGTTTTATTTTTCTCAGCAAAAATTAGGTTACATGTTGCCATGCGCTAACCTAATTACAACTTTAGGTTGGTTATGACAAATTAGTGCCAATATAAAAATATATACATTGTTCTTACTTGGTTGGGCAGGAGTTATTGTTTTTATTGTCAGGCATGTTTTTCTTAATTATATACTCTTGATTTTTGTGGTGTTTGTTGTCACTACACTTAATAATTTGTGCGTATTGTTTTTTTTAATTCTATGTATGACAAATTGTTCAATTAGCTTAATAAATCAATGATATTGTAAAGATGGAGTAATTCATAATCATCACGCATTGAACATGCAATTAGATGGAGTAGTTAGCTTGAAAATGTAAATTATCTGACATATTGGGTAAGAGGTCCAGTTAACATACATCATGAATCCATCCATTTATGAAGTGTTTTTGTTGTTTTGAAGACATCTGTTAATTACAAAAGAAAATTATTGAAAAGTACCTACATATACTAAAGTCAATGATACATTGCAAGAATGAAAAGTTATTGGTTGGTGCATCTTTCATGCATTTTAATGAATAAGAAAGGAATTGAAAATTAATTGGTGACTTTTATCTTTCCCCGAGAAAATAAAAAATGAGTGGATGGGCGGGCGGAATTATTCTTAAATGGGAATGGCTTGAGCGAGAGTATGGACCATTTCAATGCTAATCCATATGCACAACTTTGTCTTCTTTCTGATTGATGGTATGTGAGAGGCTGGAGCCAATTTGTTTTGAACCCTATGTTGCCTCTTTTGATCATTTGGCTTCTCTTTTTCAACTTGACCTCACCCACTTGTGTATATCTTCTCCTTGTTCACTTCATCAACTGACTAGTTTATGGAGCAGTCTTATCTCTTGAGATATCTAAACTTCATATCCTACTAGGTATTTCTTTTGGGACAAAAGATCATTTTGAGTCATATATTATTATATACATCTTTCAAAAGATTTTGGACAAGTTTCATGTATCAAATCGCTATGGTTGGCCAAGCCGTCTAATAATCGCTCTTACCCTATAAGATGTCTGATTTCAAGTTTTGATGGTGTTTACAGGGATTTTTGATATTTATTAATACATCATTTTTTATCCAAATCATTCCAATTCACATATATACATGCACTCCATCGACAAAAAAAGAACGTATATACATGCACCTAGCGATAGATTTTTGAGTGAATTTCGTTTATAAGAAAACATATTTAAAATACTAGGGACAAAATAGAAGGTTAACAAAAAAATATTGTATCATGAAAATTTAGAAAATATTATTCAAAATGTTATTCCTTACATTATTTTTTATTTTGCTTACACCTCATATGTAAAATCTTTCTTATTATTTTGTATAATCTCTCTCCTTTTATCTCTTTTCGTATATGATTTTAATTTTTTCAATTAAAAACAACGCTATGATTAACCTTTTGTGCTTGGCATGAAGCTCAAAAGCAAAATATGGTATCGTTAAGTTTGTCGGAGAGTGAAGGATTGTCAGAACAATATGTAATATAACATGGAAGCACACTTATCGGTAAGACAAACGAAGAGTTGTGTCATCAGATAGATAGCCACGGACTTACTTTTTTTAATCAAAAAGAAGGGAAATACAATGTCGTAAGTATAAGGACTGGAGCCAGTTACCTCATGTTTGTTACATGAAGCCTCTATCACTTCACCCACAACCCTTGATTAGATAGCCACTGGCTTGAAAGCTTTGTCGGCATGACCGCGGTGGTAAATCATTGTTTGTCGGAAGCTCCTCAAGGTTGACACAACTACGATCGAAGACACGTCCACTCGTGGCATCAGACAATAGATGCATACAAACTCGAACCCAAGATGATCATAAAGATAGAAAGAGATCAGTATAAGAGTGGTTGATATTTTTCGGTATATAGAAGAAGGTTGAAGCTCAATATATATAGAGAAAAATGGGAAGGTTGAAAAGTGGAAGTCATAAAAGCGATGGAGATAATGAAAGCGTTTTGAAAAATAATAACAGATGGTCAACACATTAAGGTGTGGTAAAAATCCGGCTAGAAAAGAATTAAATCAAATTTGTCAAAAAATAAAAATTAATGGGTTAGTGGAAGAGGGACAAATAGGCCAAAAGTTGTTAGGGTTTAGCCCAAAAGGATATTTTTACTAGCCCTGTCGTAGTGGCTTTACCCGTACCTAATTGGACATCGGTGGTGGCGACGCGTGTGTGTGGGTTAAGCGGCCTAAGCCCTAAAACGGCTCACTAACTTAGGCGAACTGGAAAGGAAAAAAAAAACAATATAAGCCCCAGTTGAGTCTAGTAAGTTTCCGACGTGAGAATACAAGGAAAGAGAGAAAAAAGAAAGTTCAAGAATCATTAACTTCAACAATCCCCCATAAATGACAAAAAAACTTTTAAAGAAACAAATGTGAAAATCTTGGATAAGCGAAGATTTTGATACTGAAGTGTTAATGTCTTTTGTCTTTTTTATCTAGAAAAAAAAAAAGAAATGTTATTAAAATAAAACAAGATTACAAAGGAATGAATGACATTAGATTGGGGCTAAGGCCCTATCAGCCACACAAGATTTCACCACCGCATCTACATGTCGAAAGGCCTAAGTTGAGCTCCCTTGGAAGGTGAGTCTGCCAAACTCATAGACTTTCTTAGTGCGTGTCAACCCTTTAGGAAGGGTCAAAGGAATAGGAGGACCCGGATAAGGTGCAACGCAAGAGTCCTTAGGTTCAAGATCCGAATCCTCATCAAGAAGGGACCGTGGGATGGAAATGCCATTCGCTTGAGCATGAGTAGATTCTGAACATTATAGACCCAAAACGAACTATGTCATAATTGGCGGAGTAGCATGAGAAGGGGTCTCGACAGTGGTGTCTAAGACTTCCGACCCCCTCCTAAGGGCTTGCCTGAGAGGTGAAAGGTGGTTCGGCTTAAAAGCTTGGGCCAAAGACACAATGGAACTTGTCCAAGGCCACCCTGACCAGAAATAGACCCTGTAGAAAAATCTACTGATCATTACTTGTCGTCCTCATATAGGCATATCAGCTAGTAGGTTCCCCAACCCTTTTGCCTTCTGACTTGACAACTCGAGAGCAATAAATTCAAATTCTATATTAGAACAAGCTATGCAAGTTTGTTTAGAAAACTTCCATGAGATAGCCCCTCTACATAGGGTAAACACATACCCACTCATTGAGCTTATTTTATCGATACTTGACACTTAGTTTGCATCACAAAAGCCTTCCAAAACAGCATGGAATTTACTAAAATGTAAAGACAAGTCAATTATCCCTTTCAAGTACTAAAGTAAAGAATGAAGAACATTCCAGTGATCATTACTACGGTTATGTGTATAGTTCATGAGGAACATAACACTTATAATTTTAGCATACTCAATTTGTCAAACATCTTCACCCACATTTTTTGTTAAATGTATGCTTGAATCATAAGGAGTTCTAACATGTACAAGATCAAAGTAGTTAAACCGTTTTAATACCTTTTCAACATAATGAGCTTAACTCAAGGAGATGCCATTGTAGTTCTTTGTCACCTTCACACCCATAATGACATAAGCTTCTCCTAAGTTCATCTCAAAATGTGATGATAGAAATCCCTTTATATCTATCAATAACATTAACATTATTACTAAGAATTAACATATCATCAATAATACAGGTAGACAATTACACAATCTGATCTGATTAATTTATAATGTATTTAAGACTTAGAAGTGTTAACAACAAAATCATCACTAACTTGGATGTAATCAAAATTTTCATATCATTGCTTTAGAGCTTGTTTAAGACCATAGAGAGACTTCTTTGGTTTGCATTATTTCTCCTCTTTACCCTTGGTCACAAAGCCCCCGGATTGTGATAAATAAATTTCTTCTTCTAAATTACCATGTAAGAAAGTTGTCTTTACATCCATTTAATGTGCTAAAAGGGCATGCATAATAGCTGATGAGTCTCGGACCCATAGGCAATTTTAGTGCCCTTTTCCCCACATTTAAGCCTATTTTGACCTCGGAAAAACTAATAATTAGATTAATTTTAATAAAAACTTCTTTTGAATATTATTACTCCGAAATTTTATTCTTATGACAGGTGCCGAGGAATGGCATGGGGGGACCCCTGAAGTAGGAAAGATCATGAGCTCAAAACCCTAAGGAAGAGGATCACAGAAAGTCAAAGTCAACTTCGGGAGTTTTCAGGCACCAACTCACCACCCGATGCACTTTGAGGGTTACGTCGGGCCAACTGGACCTTGCCAGCTCAACGCGGCACACGCCACGCGCTTCGGTGTACCTGCAGGCAGATTTGACTCAACACCGACGTGTGTCGGAGCATGCGTCGACGAACCCCACGTTAGCCGGCGCGCTTCAGATGACCTGCCGACACGGTCCACGTCAGCACCTAACGTCAATAGATCCTTCACCAAACTCTACTTGTCTGACATAGGTGCCGACGGGCACGTCGGCCGCGGTCCGACGCGTATCGACTAGTTAGTCGGGCCCCTTGTCAAGCTCATGTTTGAGCCTATAAATAGAGAGCTCCCTCTCC
>JAYMSW010005317.1:0-10139 GCA_036897725.1 Erodium texanum
ATACCCCAATACTTGTTATTGCTCTAACGGGTACCTAAACTTTCTAAGTGTATCATCGTTATAACTTTTGTTATAAAATTTGTTACTTTACTGTTCATTTTTTAGAAATACCGAAAATGCCCTCGAAATTAAACCCTAAAATCATCATTTTGCTTTAAATTTAACAGATATGGATAGAAAATGTAAACAATGATACTCTTTGATACTTTAGGTACCCACCAAAGCAATAACAAGTATTAGAGTATCCATCTGAAATCCAAGTATAGGTTAAGGTACTTAAGTGTAATTAACCATAATTTGTACACTATATTGTTGGCTTATTTCGCAGGCCTATGCACTATAGGATAGTACACCGCATCAACTACGAAACAAGACATGCAACGCCCTTTGATTTTAGATGTCTTGCTACATTTTACCATTTACATTATATCTTTCTAATAGTATAACACTCATATAAAATACTATAAGTAGGACCACGTGATGCGCGGTGCATTGCACTAGTGTATTTAATATTATGTCCTTCCCTGATTATTTTGTAATGCTTTGAAAAAAAATATACTAATTCTTTCAACAACAAAAAATACTAATAAATGATTATATAATTATAATTCAGACAAGGTTATTTGAAAAATCAAGGTAAGTCATTATATTGAAAATTAGCAATTTTCCTATCTATAGATATATAAATCAGTCACGTGTCCTAAAGAGAAATCTGCATACATGGCATTTTGGTGAGTTTCAATTGACTCTCAATTTGAAAGTTGGTTAGAAGAAGCTATCCTATTTTGTAGGGATTATTTCTACTGGAATTGTTTTGGGCTACACTTTTTTTTCTCTTTCATCAGATATTAAGTGAGCCTCTTTCTTATTCTATCCACACCTCTTTCTCCTCCTTTTATGCCTTCGCTCTCTAATTTCCGTCTCTACTCTTATTTCTGATCATCCTAATTTTCTGAAAATTGGTTCCTTTTCCGCCGTCGGCTTTGTTGTTGGATGAGATTATGAAATGTGTATGTATTGGAGGCGAAGGGCTTGCAATTAAAAGACGCGTACAAAGAGGAGGTGGATCGAATTTGTCTGCTCCGTCGTTGAGCTTGCTGTGGTCCTTGACCGATGAAGAGATAGAGCGGCGAGAACTGAACCGAGTGTCTATTGTTAACTTGGTACGGTCCTAGGCCTATCTTTTCAGCGCCTCTTCCTTGCACAGCCTATTCATTTACGGCCTCAAACTCCTAATCGAATTGGAAATCAGGTGATTTAGTCAATTTTTTGATCAATAGTTTGAACTGTCCTCTGGTTTGAATTTATGATTTCAGGTCATTTTCTCTTCAGGGTTACCGTCTACATAGATCCTGAACTGTGTCTCATTGCTCAATTTCGCTGGTAACAATTGGCGTGTTTTGTAAATTATTCCTTTTATGCTCATTTGTGTCTCACTGCTTATTCTTGCTGGTGATAATTGATATGTTTGTTTCTATTTTTCATGTTTTTATATATTTGTGTGTGTCCTTAAATCCTGCATTGGGTTTTTGATAGTTTTGGTTGGTGATGCATAAGGATAGAATTTTCCCATGGGGTAAGTAAGTTGTTTCTTTGTACTTGATGTTTTTTCCCTTATAATAGTTTAGTTTTCTATATGCTCCAGACAAGGTATATGTTGTTTTTTTGCTTTAGATTAGAAAGATCTGATACATTTGTTCCATTCTGTCATGTAAATGTTACATAATATTTCATGTTTCAATATGAACATGCTGAATTGGATATGATAGGTTAATTATGTGAAATTTAATGACCGATTTTGATTTTGTGTGTCAACATAGATTTTTTATTGGTAGATGACAACCCCCATTGATGTTCTGTTCTTAGTTGTTGAATGTATTTAGGAAAGCTTCCCAACCTTTGTACAATGGAGAAACGATTTATTCACTTTTGTAAATCGTCATCTTCTTTTCTTAACAAATAAATATGTCTTAAGCTTTTAGGAATTTGTGTTTTATTCATGGTTAGATAGCTGATTATTGTATATTTATATATTTGTATTTTCGTGTTATTTGGTTCTATTGAATGGTTCCGTCTCTTGCTTTTAAAAACTCAAGAAAATGAAGAGAATTGGACTGAAATTGGGAATAAAGAGCTCCAGTGATTATTAAATTTCTGAAGAATAAGAAGAGGGGCATGCCAAATTGTGTTCTCTTTGTTGTGATTTTTTTTGTCAGAGTACCACAATTTTGGAAAAACCGAAGTTAAAAATATGTAAATTTATGGTATTGTTTGGTGAGTTTGGATTTGTCACAATGAAAAGGAGGAAAATAAATTGAAAGCAATAATTATATACGACAATGAAAAATTCAATTATTAATTATCAAATACACCTAATCTTAAATTGATGAAATAATATAGAGAGTTCATATAATATAAATTAAAAAAATCAATTATTAATTATCAAATACATTTATTCTTAAACTGATAAAATAATATAGAGATTTCATATAACATAGATGAAATAATATCGAGTCTTCATATATAAAATATTCCATAAAGTATAAAATATGGAAAAAGATATGCAAATTTTGAGGTCTCGGGAATGGTAAGGAATCCATACTAAAGCTAATTTGAGGTCTTGGGAACGGTAAAAAATTCATACTAAAACCAATCAAAGTGTAAATTCAATTAAATGGAAACTTCTTATATGAGTCCACAATTTATTCACTTATAATATATCCAATTTTGCTTATTTATATCAATCAAAACAAAAATTACTGTAAAAATATTTCCATAAAGTGCCATGTTGAATTAACTGGCTGATGAATAGTTAATTTAACTCATCCTGTTGAATTAACATGGATGATGAATTTCCTCAGAAAAAACATGGATGACGAGTAATTAATTTATAATTGTGCATCAGGTGGTTTAGAATTAAGGCGTACAGTGTGATGATATTGGGGGAGCTAATTTGGATGGCTCAGATGATTGGATATGGGATGACTTGAACTTTAGAATTTATATAGGATTAGATGAATGACTAGGTTAATTTACAAATATGTCTTAGATAAAAGAAGATGATTGGAGATTATAAGGTACATTCAGAAAGATACAAATGGTACATAATTGACAAATTAGCTTCGATTTTTAATTTAGACTTATTGGTAATATTTATTCCTCTTCGTGTGTTTATCAATTGAAAATTGCTCTGATAATAAACTCTAGGGAAGATTGCTATGTCAAACGACCCTTACCTTTCTTAATATGCTTTCATCAGGCCCCTAAGCGGTTGTTTAGCATTTAAAAACGTTGGAGTAGGTTTCAAAAAAAAATGTTGGGAGTATTTTCATTTCTTCGAATTTTATTAGAATAAATTTATGCTTTATCCCATTGATTTTTTTTTTTTGAATCTTTATCCCATTGATTTGTTCGGTTGAAAGTTGCAAATTCCCATATTAGAATGAATTGATGCTTCATTATTGATTGCTCATATTTGTGTGTTGAAGATTTGTTGCAGATAGAATGTGCATGTGCTAAGTGAGAAGTCTGACATCCATTCAATGGAAATGAAAGTAGAGTATGGAAATTAAGGTATTAAAAATTAAACTATCATTGTTCTTGATCATGTGTATATATCTTCATTATTAGTGCCCTGTTGAAGAACTCCATAACCAAGATTATGATTGAACTTATGTCCTTTATGGGTTTAAAATTGTGTTTTAACATAACAATGAATCTAATGGCACAATATTGAATACTTCTGAAATCATCATTCAAAGTACGACCATAACTCTATGCATTCGTCACTAAGTAATTTCCGGATTTGATTGTTTTGGGACAGAGGAGTGCACCTGCTTTCATTTGCTTATTACTTTTTGAATGTATGCAGCTAAACCTCCAAACGGAAAGAAACCATAAGATGGTTAGATTAAGATTCCATGATAGGACATATTCGAGTTCAATACCAACTTCCACTCAGTCTGCATCTACATACTGAAGTGGATTACAATCTACATGAAGCCGCATATAGCTCTCTCCTTATACTGTTCCATACGTTGAAAATTTTATTTCAGTTTAATCAAGAATACATTTCAAATTCTTTCATGTACATATTAATCACCCACGTATAACACGCGGCCACTCCCCTAGTCAGTTTTTAAAATTAAATATTGGGTAAGTAAGGTTTGGTTCGGTGAGGGTCAATTATGATTATGATTACTAACTTAAAGTATGTCGATTGTTGGTCCAATACAAAATTAATCACATGTGGAAATTAAGTGGACAAATTTGGGAATGAAACAATTTTGGGGAAATGCGGGAGGTTGGATTTTGTGAATTTTAATTATATGAAATATAAGGTTTTGGTCCTACCACAACATAAATAGACCCATGTCATATAGATTTTGACTCTAACAAAAATTAGGTCATAAGGACTCAATTTTAATTAAAGTTGATATAATCATTGTTTGGTTAAAAAGAGGTTTTGCACAAATAAACTTGTGTAATTATGTTTGAATTTTGATCAAAAAATTATATTAAGTGAAACAAATATTTATAATTACCTTTAATTTGAATTACAGGATAGTAAAATAAATTTAAAGATTTTACTCAATTACCACTCTAATTAAAGCAACCACAAACAGACCGTTTTAACAGACAGTACATGATTCAATCGAAAAGTTAAGACAGTAACACAATTATTATACACAGCACTTTCTTCATTTAGAAAGCATTCATAGTTCAACGAATCTACATGATCTTGTCCCTTCCTATAATTAGCTTTCATGGTAGTGATTCTCGATCTCGAATCACCATATATAAAGCTATTAGGTCCATACTGTAATCTAGTTGGGTTTTTCATTTTCTCATACGAGCCAATTGGGCTTTATCTGAATAGGTCCTTTCTGTTTTATTTATTAATCATTTTTATGTAAATAATAATAATCTAATTAGTACAGTATGTGGTCATTCTTATGTTAGGCATGGCTACAAGATTGACATTTATTAGAAAGAACATAATTTATCCATTCAATATTTAATTTTCTAAATTTATATTGTAAATATCATTAAGCTGACTCGCATAATTTTAATTAACGATAAAGACAATTAACATAAACTTGGATTTTATTTATCTCAATCATAATCAGTTCAAACGATTAAAACGATTTATTAAAATTACAATTTATTTGTAAACAAAATAAATACATCTCAGAACATTGTGTTATTGGTTTTTAAGATTAGATTTATTCGGGTTTTAGTTGCTGTTATTTTTTTGTGGTTTCAGTTGCTGTTGTTTTTTCTTCTTCTTGTCTTTGGTTAATTTATGTGTCAGGTTAGTCTAGTTTTTGGTGTTAGTTGGTTTTTTGGTGTTAGTGTTAGTCTGGCTTTGGTGTCAGACTTTTTTTTTTTGAAATTGAATGCCGCAAAATTCATATATTAACCAAGAGATATACATAACAACTGATAATCGATCAGGGGAAAAGCTTTCACAAAACCTAGACTTGACGAGAATTAAATTCATGCAGCCAACTTCTCAATAAGCATAGCTCGCGTGCCGCATGCAACCAACCTATACCTAAATGAGAGGACCGAGGGCGCATTGGAGCGTACCTGTACTTAAGTCAGACAAAGTTTGACACCTAAACCCAACCTAAACCAATACCATAAATCAGACGAGTCTGGTAGTAAAACCAGCCGAAACTGGATCTTATTAACTAAAAAAACATGAAAAAAACATAGGAAACACGCCCTGAGACAGGACTTCCTCTTGATTGATCTCCACAGTCAGCAAACCCCCTGGAAAGACGAGCACGGAACAAACTGGCCGGTGTTGGGTACGTTAGGGCCGCTCTAGGGAGGACGAGGCTTGGGCGAGGGACGACGATGCCAAACAAGGGACGGCGGTAGTACTGGGCTGGCCTGGCCGAGGGTAGAGCGAGCCCGTGTGAGGCAACACCTAGACATAGACGTCTAGAAGGAGGCGGCTGACATGACTTCAGATCCAAAAGTTGTTCCTAAAGGACCGAAGAACAAGAGAACATGAGAGGAGGATAGAGCTCATAGGCTCATCCCCCTCTCCAATGGCGACGCTGCTAGGGTTGGCACAGAGGGAGAGCTCTTTGCTGTGGTAGGTTTTCAATTCTCTGGTGTCAGATTTAGTCTGGTTTAGGTGTACATTTATTGGGTTTCAGGTTATTTCATTTAGGTCTAGTCTGGTTGTAAGCGGTACACAAGTTATGCTTAGTGAGAAGCTAACTGTAGGAATTTTATTCTCACTAAGTATAGGTTTGTAAGAGCTTTTTGCCTTTGTCGTTTCAATAGTTGTTATGTATATCTTACGGTTGATATATAATATATACAGTAATCTTTTTTTTTTTTAAAAAAAGATCTATTTATCAAACTTAAATTCTCAAACTAACTACAATAAATATTGCATTATTAGATGGGAACCTGAAATTTTATTTATTTGTAGGGTTGTACTTAAAATCACTTTTTGCAATGTATTTATAAATAATTCAAATCAATTATTAGTGTTGATTTAGAGTTTTTAATGAAAATTAAAGTGGCAAAAAGAGAGTAGGGGCTATATGGTAAATGTACAGTGCCTTACAAACATCGAAAAGGCCAATACGATCACAGTGTAAGACACATAACCGATACGGCTGCAAAAGCGGGCCCATAGGCCCAAAACCCTATCGTCGTCGTCGCGTTCCTCAGCGGAGCTCCGAAGCTTTCGCTTTCAGTCTCGGCCCAATCTAATCCAATCAATTTTCTCGGTTACCAAACACCAGAAACTCTTCCAAAACCCTACCCACTCCGAAAACCCCTATCTCAACCGCATCTCAGCGCCGCGCCGAACCTGTTCCCGCGCTATGGACGCCGAGCAATTCGCGCCGGAGGCGTCGCAGGAGGTCTCGAATTCCCCAGGTTCTTCTTCAACCTCTTCGTATTCATCGTCGCCTCGTTTGGGTGATTTCGATGTTGAAGTTCCGATCAAAAAGTTTGGTGAGAACGGTAAGATTACTAGTAACAGTAGTGACGATGAAAATGATGAAGATGTGGAGTTCGTGAGCGGAGGGGAGGAGTTCGAGGAGGAGCCGCTGGTTCCGGCCGAGGAATTGGAGAAAGGGATCGATTCTAATGCCCCTTTTGTCGATTCCTCGGGATTGTCGACTGCAATTGATTTGCCTGTTGCTCGAGAATCGGCAATTGATAGTGATGATGACGATGATATTGTAGGAGGTGTGAAGGTTGGGCGAGAAGATGAGGTAGAAGATGGTGAGGATGTGTTGAAGGAGAGTAATCTCTCTGGCGATGGTTCTGGTAAGGGTTTGAAGATTTTTGGGGTTTCAGAACCTGTAGAGAGTGTTGGAATAAGAGAGGTTGGTGTTGAAGAAACACCTAAGCCTGTTGTGGTGGTGAAAAGGTTTGGTGAGAATGGAGGCTTAGGTGAGCTCGTGAATGGAAATGGTGTTAAGGATACATTAGAGGGAATTGATGGTGTTTTTGTGGGTAGTGAGCAAGATAAGGTTTTGGAAATTCCCAAGTTGGGTCCTGTTGGGGCCTTGTTGTCTGAGGAGACTAATGTGACAGAGAAGGGCGATGGTGAGGAAGAGGTGAAAACTGGTTCACCAGCAGGTTTGGAAGTTAAGGAGAAAGGAGAGGAGGTTGAAGAAGCTAATTCTCTTGATAGCGGATTCGATAAAGTGAACCCTGTGATTGCAGAACAAGATGGAAAAGGAGAATTGGTTGTAGAAGCCGGGGCTTCAGTAACTGAAGAGAATGATGAGCATGAGAAGGTGGAGGATGAGGGTACTCAAGTGAAGGATGGGGTTGCTGTGGAAGAGGGCAAAATTGAAGAAGCTACTCTTGGAAGTGGAATTAATGAAGTAGAGTCTGTGATTGTAGAACCAGTGACTGAGAAGTTGGGGGAACCAGATGGTGTGGAACTAGCTGGCGAGGGAGAAGCTGTTGTAGAAGCTATACATGTCAACTTGTTGCCCTCTGGAGCAGCTGTTGTTGGTGATGTGGAAGAAAACAAGCTCTCTGAGATAAAAGATGACAACCTGGTTGATACTTCTGTCAGTGTCGATAATGTGTTTGACCACATTAGCCCAGATGCTGAAGAACCTGAAAAAATAGCTGAACTTTCAACGGGCAAAGTTCCTGAAAACAATGAAGTAGAACTAAATGAATCCAATGGACCGGAGACTAATGCAGCTGTTGTGGGAAAAGGTAATGTTGCTGAACTGTTAATTGATGAAATTCTGAAACCCATTGTATTTAAAATCAAATGGTGAAACTGATGATGGTTCAATGAAAACAGGTATTGAAGAACCTGAAAAAATAGCTGAACTTTCAACGGGCAAAATTCCTGAAAACACTGAAGTAGAACTTAATGAATCCAATGGACCGGAGAGTAATGCAGCTGTTGCAGGAAAAGGTAATGTTGCTGAACTGTTAATTGATGGAATTCTGAAACTCATCTTAGTTAAATCGAATGGAGAAGTTGATGATGGGTTAATGAAAATAGGTACTGACCAAAACACAAGTTCTGTGGAAGAGGAGAAAAGGGATGTGTTGGCTGGTGACGAATCAGCATCAATTTTGCAGGTTAAAGAGAAGGGAGAGGTGGTTGAAGAAGGCATTGCTCTTGGTAGTGGAATAAGTGAAGTAGAGCCTGTGGTTGGTTCTGTGACTGTGGAACCAGTGAATGAGAAGTTGGAGGAACCAGATGTCGTGGGACTAGCTGGCAATGGAGGGTCAGCTGTAGAAGCTATACATGTCAACTTGTTGGCATCTGGAGCAGCTGTTATTGGTGATGTGGAAGAAAACAAGCTTTCAGCGATAAAAGAAATGGACAGTTTAGTTGTTAAACCTGCCAACGTAAACAACGTGTTTGATCGAATTAGCTCAGATGCTGAGGAGCCTGAAAAAATAGCTGAACTTGCAAATGGTAAAATTCCTGAAACCACTGAAGTAGAATTTAATGAGTCCAATGGACTGGAGAAAGATGCGTCTGCTGTGGTGAAAGGTAATGTTACTGAACTTATTTATCTGTTGAAGTTCTGAAATCCACTTCAGTTGAATCCAATGTAGAACTTGACAATGGTTTAATGAAAACAGGTGATCTTCAAGATATAAGTGATGTTGTTGATGTGGCAACAAAAGATGTCGATCTGAGAGCTAGTGACAATGAGAATCACACTGTGGATCTAGCTGCCAAGGAGAAACCAGTTATGGAGGTTGATCTGAGAGCTGATTCTGATGCCAAAAAGAGTGAGGGGGTAGTGGACGCTGTTGTTGAGAAAGAAGAACTTCTGTCTAGCAACAAAATTGATGGAGGGGATGGAGATGGGACTGAGATTCAAAGTTATCAAGCTGAATCTATGAATTCTGATGCAATGGATAATGCAGAACCTACTGATGATGCTCATATTATTTTGAATTCCCAAGGTGAACAGTTGGACGGCAAGGCCAAAACCCCTGATTCTTCAGAAATGACGTCACTTTCGAACTCTGTAGATAGACCGGAGGCAGAGGATGAAGAAAAGGAGAATATAGAGAAAGGCAAACTAGGAGACCCAGTTAGAGATGAAGAGGATGAAAGTATGATCTTTGGAAGTTCTGAAGCTGCTAAACAATTTCTTGAGGGGTTGGAACGCCGATCAGGTGTTGGTTCTCACTCAGGAGAGAGTTCTCATGATCATTCGCAGGGGAGAGATGGTGAAATTGCCACAGACTCTGAGGAAGAAGCAGACACCGATGAAGAAGGGGATGGCAAGGAGTTGTTCGATTCTGCTGCATTGGCTGCTCTATTGAAAGCGGCAACTGGAGCAGAGACAGATGATGGCAGCATCACAATAACTTCCAAAGATGGATCCAAGCTTTTCTCTGTTGAGCGTCCTGCTGGTTTGGGTACCTCTCTCAGGCCAAAACCACCTACTTCTTGGTCAAATCGCCCTAACCTATTTACCCCATCCACTCTTTCAACTGGGGGAGGAGACACTGAGATTAACTTGAGTGATGAAGAGAAACAGAAGCTTGAAAAGTTGCAGCAAATCAGAGTGAAGTTCTTGAGGCTTGTTCAGAGACTGGGTCACTCTCCAGAAGATCAGATAGCAGCCCAAGTTTTATATCGGCTTTTGCCTTTTGTC
>JAYMSW010005318.1:0-10138 GCA_036897725.1 Erodium texanum
CGTTTTAATTATTTAAATAAATTGAATTAAATGGACAGATTCAAATTTTGAACAGTAAAAACAGAATTAGCTGTCATCCAAAGCTCCACTGTGGACTGTCCAGCTTCACTTACAAAATAACAAACATAACCGTCATCCAAATCTGTCATTCAAAGATCCATTGGGGATGCTCTCATGCAATTACTCCATACATCGTAGTTGGTATCCTCAAGAGCTTCACGAACTACAAAGTTCTCTGCCATATTTCCCTTCTTACAACAACGAAACTTAGAATTTAAAAAATAAAAGTAGAAGGAGTGGAACAATAATTAAAATGAAACGAAACAAATTGCATACTTGCGGTGAAATCAAGAGAATGTGTTGTTTTAATTTAGACAAAGAGGTTGTAATTTAGGTCTATGTATAGAAAATTTGGCAAGCACAAAATTATTGATATGTTGCATTCATTGTTACGTACATATACATATAATGAATTACGAAAAGAGAAATTACAGGAAAGAATGACCCACATATACAATATATAATCGTCCAGCCTTTTTTTTATATCCATTTCTTTATAGTTGTACAAGTGACACATAATAATTACGTGGTCTACTCTATCTTCATATATTAAAAAAATGACTTGGCCAGTTTACCTCATATAATATAATGTTTATTTTTTATTTTATTGAGGATGAGAGTTTATTTAAACTTGGTCCATAAAGTTAAAAATTTAATCTCATTAGGGACATTAATATACGTTTAAAGAGTTTATCAATATCCAACATATACATATATATAATACAGATAAGGATGTGGTAGGAAGATATATATATAGTGTATAATTAGTTAGTGACCAAGTCAGAGATTCATTAATTCTCACAGTAAAATTTATTTATGATGCAAAATGAGGTGTACAACTCCTTTCCTGTCCATTACAACCCATTCCAAGTTGATTATTTTAAGTAACGAAAATACAAATTTGGCCTTTTCGATACAGAAAAATAAACAATTCGTAAGGGAATTAGTGGAGTATACATGTAATGCTTCGTGTCCTTACTCCTTATTCCTTTCTTAATCTAAGTTTGAATAAATATAATTAAACTATCACCAAGTAATATGATAGCATTCATTGGAAAGTGAAAAAAATTATGAATTAGACTTCGGTATTGGTGTGGTGGCATGTTCTTAGACTGGTTCAGCTCTTTGGTATGATCCATACTTAGATTAGAAGTTTGCGCATCAAAGCAGCAGAGGCCTATGATAACAGAGAAGCTTTAATATGGGTGAAGGCGAGTATAGATGTATGGACTATTATTGAGACTGATTGCCAATTGGTAACCTTGGCGATCAATCAGAGGAAGCAGTAGACTGGGATCTTATGAAGTATTATTTTTATTGTATTTCTGTAATCTCAAAACTAACATCCATGAATGTTATTTTTATTCCCCGTATAGCAAAACAGGGTACACATTTTGTAGTTCGAAAGTCACTAATCTGACATGACTAATACTAGTCTGGGAATAACATCCCACTAGAGTTAGTTATTCTCTTTTAGATTCTTTCGCTTAATGAATATCTTCTTCTTTTTTTCTTCAAAAAAACACAATTGAGGTAATGCATAACTATATTAATTACCCCAATTTTTATTTCCTGGCATTCTCGAATTAACAACAAATTGTACTAATTCCGGAGAAAAGAATACAAGAAATACGATATCCACCCATGTTTGTTATAACAAGAAGCAATTCAAAAGCAGAAGTCCATGACACAGCAGCAACACAAAGCAGCAGCACTGCAACGGAACACAAAATGACTCGTTGGTACATGGTTGAGTACACTAATCACTCAATAAAATACCAAAAATAAAGGAGGGCTATTTAGTAATTACCATCCCTTCCAGAAATTATCACCCCTACCATTCGTTTTCCCCGGTGGTGGCGCCATATCCGCCGGCTGCGGATACGGCTGAGACGTTGGTGGATAGGCGTGGTCAGGCGGAGGATATGCAATCACCGGCGGAGGGTAGACTTTTTTCACATATATATTAACGAACTACCATGTTACTTAAAAGATAAAATGTATGTTAATATATAGTAGCTATATATAGCGAGTAGGAAATGTATATCGAGTCTGTCTTACCAGAAGCTTGTTGTTGATCGGAATGATTCATGATTAATCAATTTTGATTGTGTATATATGTTCGAGGTATATATGTTAGTGAAGTGTTGATGAGTTTGTAAAGGAGTTAGAGAAATATATATATAGAGATACTTTGCAGGATTTGTTGGTTGGACGATAGTTACAACTTACAAGGTAAGCCGAATGGGATCAAAGCCTTGTCGGAAAGCCGAATGGGATCATAGGCCTTTCATTTATGGTGTTGGGCTCATCTTTGAGCCTGCTGCTTCTTTGTATCTTTATGAAAAGCGTACAAAAACTATACTATTTCATCCACACTAGATGGATTGTACAATATTATGTTCTTGTCTTCTTTATTGTCAACACTTGGTGGATCGTTGGCAATGCTCTCTTCTTCTTCCATAGTCTTGTTTGGCATGTTTGAATCAACACTGCTCGATGGATTGCTCGTAATTGTGTGCTCGCTTTCTTTCACGCTCGTCAATTCCTTATCAACACTCGCCTAAATGTTGTTGTCCTCACCATCTCCTTCAACTGGTAGCTTCTTCGTGACATCAACACTTGACGACGCCTTGTCCTTAGCTTTCTGGTTCTTGTCAAAGATACTTGATCCGAATGTGGACATGAGCATCTCCCAAAGGACAGGAACTATCGATGACATGAAGATAATGATCGGAACACTTGCGAGCAGCACTGTCGGCAAAACATATTGTAGATGCCCATTAAGAATGAGAGCTAAGGGTGTGCAGAAGGATATCATCATAGTTAACTTGTTATAGAGAAGAATAGGGTGCTGAGACCTATCATCAATTTTCTTGGTAACTTCAGCAAGAAGTCTTCTCCAGCGTAACGTGTCGTAAGAATAGCAAGAAACACCAATACTGAAGTAGTGGAAGTATATAGGGACAATGCATCGCATACTATGAATATCTTAAAAAGAGTTTCCCTTAGAAATATAGGCAAGCCTTTGTCATGGTTACCACCCGGAACCGTGAAAGCTGCGGCGAACATAACGGTAATAATAAGAGCTCCAACAACAGTAGAGGATTGAGCCGTGTCCTTCATGGCCTTTTCTCCATCTTCAATCAACTTGGCGTGAGCTTTAGTGAACAATGCGCGAGGTGTCAATTTCTCCTGATTCATATCTTCTCTATATTGAAGTTTGGCTAAACTCGCCACTTCCTGCAAAAAACTAGATGCGTTAATAACCTTCAAATTAATTACCTTAAACCATTGGAGCTCTCTCTTCATTTGCAAAGCATGACCAGACGCCCGATCAAGTATAGCAGAAGGTGCCAATTGGGGCACTAAGTGTAAAATGTTGTTTTGTTCTGGGTTTGGAGACGACAATAAGTCATCCTTTTGCCCGATAAAACTATATATGAGGTTATAAACTTTTTCTTGACGATTCTCAACTGCATGTCAAAACATGGGTTTGTCTTCTATGTGAGTGTTGATGAGATTGGAATTAGCAATAAGCATCTCAATAACGAACTCAGCGATTCCATTTTTTGAAGCTTCTATCATGGCCGCATATACGTAGTTTATCAACATCTGGGTATCAAAATTTGTCACTTTCGTACAAACTAATGTGAGAAAGGCTCGTGCTTTATTATACACCAATTTGTCACCATCCGACACTTGAAACATGCCTTCCTGATCTCCTAATCCAATGAATAAAATAAACATGTAATTACAGATCCCGAAAAGAAAAGAAAAAATACGAAGAGAGCGAACCTAGTAGTAGACGTTGCCCACGTTCCACGTACTCCCAAGATTTCGACAGCAAGTACTTGAATCTAAACCCTCCTGTATATAGTCAGAAAAATGATATACATATATAGGTGAGCATGTAAGTTCTTATAACCCTAATTAAATAAACTTGTGCAATGAAATAAATAAAATAGAAATACAGGGCCGTACGTTTAGCTTTTGGTGAAAAATAAGATGTGTCATGACTTACTTGATTTCCCATGCATACTTGCATTTTTTAGAGCAGAAAATAATTTTGCCAATGCATGTGTTGAGCAGTACAACAGATAGTGAAGAGCTGTCCGGACGGACACCACCGGCGCCGTGACTGCTCTGGGGTGATCGTCCAGGAATTGTTTCATGGCCATCCAGTTCTCTTGGTCCGTAGCTTTCACGAATGGACCATAGTCTTCACAAATATTATATACATAACAAGTTAATATGCAATTGCTCCATATTTCGTGAATGGACCATAGTCTTCACAAATATCATCCAGTTCTCTTGGTCCGTAGCTTTCATGAATGGCATGAAGTGCCAAAGCATTCTTTCTCCTCCACGACGACTCATCTTCTTCAGTTTCAGTTTCAGCCTCAGCTTCTGGTTCGATAATGTCCCAAAGATCTTGGCTAAGTAGATATATTTCCATGCAATTGCTCCATATTTCGTAGTTGGTATCGTCTAGAGCTTCAGGAACTGCCGGATGTTCTGCCATACTTTCCTGGCTACAACACTAATTACGAAAGAAATATAATTAATTAATATGCTCGCTTTGGGGAAGAAAAGGTATATTTTTCAGAAGTAGAAAACTAAAGCGAAATATTAGTAAGCTACATACTTACAGTGAGATGAAGAGATGTAGCTGAGCTGCTAATTAAAGGAATGCTTTATAGAGAGAACTAATAACTTAGTTGCATTAATATTATTACACCGCTTATGTGTAAACAAGCTAGCTAGCATAAACCATATGTTAATGAATTACGCAGCCAGATATGACCTGAATAAGCATATATTACCATTATACAATATTTACTGAAGAATATAGCTGAGTTCATTCTACCAATTATAATATATATATACACCTAATATTCCACATACAGATATATATGGACAAAGAAAATAGAACAAATCAATGTCAGATGAGTTTATTTTGTAATGTATACATAATATTCTACATCTATATATATGTAAAGAGAAGATATAGAAAACAATGAACAAATCAATAAAGAATGACTTTCCCCACAAAATAATGTATATATATCCAACATGGATATACGAAACAATAAGTATATAAATTAGCAACCATATTCATTAATTTTCACAATAAAATACGAATAACAATGAAAGAAGACGCAAAATGAACTTATTTCCTGTCACTTGGCACTAACAGCTAATTAACGACCAACTCCACATGTTGACGATTTACCTAACCCAAAGCAATGTTAGGTATATACTTATCAAATGAGAATTAACTGAAAATATGTTTGTTAGTACGAACGCAAGCAGCAGAACGAGTACGTATATATACTTCCAAGGATTCGTATATGTGGAGATTCAAAATAGAAAAAGCAAATAATTTAATCCAGTAATCCAATAAGTTAGGGAAATGACCATTTTGCCTACGAGACGAGAGCCCTGGCTAGCATATTGATTTTGCAGAAGGGCCTAAATGGGTGTGCTTAGCATACTGATTGTTCTTTTTTCCCACTTTTCAAAATGGGCCATGTGATCATCTAGACCACTCATCAAAATAAAGATCAATAGCCATCAAAGTTGGACCAGCTAACGTTATAAGACTCAAATTCTCAACTTTTCAAGTAAAAATACTCGAGGTTCCTGCTAAGGTTAAAAATATATAAAACACAACAGGCTATGAAGAACAAGGGAAGGAATGTACCCTAAAAATCAAAACAATAATAAAGAGACTAACAATGCACATAATATAAGCAGTACTTCACCGATGTAAATTTAGAGGTTCAAGAACCACAGTACATATAACTAAATCCAGACATGAAATGAAAATAGGGCAACTACACCCATTTAACACTATTTTCCTAAACCAATTAAGATGCATAACAAAATTATAGAAGAAACAAAAATGTGCCACCTAATTCACACCAACTCAACTGTGTATCGCCGTTTGCTTCAAGATAAACTCATCCTCTTCCAGATAACCAACCAGATCAACTTGCTTACAGCTTGTCCTCGAACTCTGAGAGTGGAGTCATCTGCTCCTTTAAACCCTTTCTCTTCCTGATGTCCTGGACCAGAGTTGCCGACTGTGTTGAGGGATCCAAAGGATCAGATGTCATCATGTCCCAGTGACCAAACACACACTGAGGGAAAGCCTGGCCTGATGTTGCAGCTCTCAAAGTAGATAACTCTCATGTTCTCTTCAGCCAACGCACCTTCCTTTGAGGCCCACAGGAAACCAGCAACAACTGAGTCCTTGATTTCATTCAGGTACTGGACTCCTTTACACATATCAACAACCATGTTGGGGCCGGTTGTCTCAGGGCCAAAAACCATGTTGGGAAGCATAGATGACCCTCCTGGCTGTAGTGATTTTGAAATACTATTTTAGGAGGTAAAGAACTTTGATAGATGTGGTTTTTGTTGCAACCTCTGTCTGTCCCTTACAACTTTATAGCTTTGCCCGAGATCTAGTTCTGAGTGGAAGCACGACATTCAAGGAAAAACATCCAGTAGACAGTGTTGAAAATGTGCTAGACATCTTATTTGATTTGAACGGTTTTCGTTTAGACGTAATAAATCACTTTCTTTGAAACGGTTACTGTCCCGTATGAGTATACGTCTCTTAAGATACAACTATAAACAAAATCAAACTTTAATCGAATTATGACTTGGGTACGAACAATGTTTCTTCTCTTGATATTCTTGGTTTCACCAAAGATGAAGAATGAGATGAAATCTAAATTTGAATTGTGAAGAAGTGAAAAACATAGACACAAAAACCATTAAATTGAATTAAACAATATGTAACAAGTAAATGTTGTAAAGACTAATGTTATGCTTTCATACATATTGTAATATCATAACTTTTGAAATTCAATATTTATTCAAAACATTTTATTAGAAACACTTGAAAGAGTAGTGGATATATATGAAAAAGAAAAACACACAAAGGGGCAAATTACACGATTTCATCAGCAATTGATAGATTGTTGAGTACATTTTCTTCTTATCAAGGTCGATCTGTTGGCATGAACATCTTCTTTCTTTTATGGGAGCTATTTCTGTCGAAGATATCCGGTCCAAAAGCGGACATATGAGCTGCATATAAGAGGGGAAGAATAGGGGAAAAGTAAAGAATAACAGGAATAAGTAGCAGTAGCAGAACGGGTAAGATGAGCCGGAACAACCCATCAAGCATGAGAGCTAGTACCGCGCAAAACGCTACCATCATAGTCACTAAAGAGAAAAAAAAGGTGTAGAAGCCTATCAGCAACTTTCTCGGTGAGTCGAGATGAAAATCACGGTCAACATAACGTGACGTGAGAATCCCTAAAAAGGACATCACCGAGGCAATAGCAGAATAAAGAGATAGCGCGTCACATACTATGAATATCTTGAATAATGGCGAGCCATCTTCATTGTTACCGCCAGGAACCGTGAAAGCTGGAGCGAACATGATAGTAATAATAAGAGCTCCAACAACAGTTGAAGACTGAGCTGTCTCTTTCATGGATCTCTCTCCGGCATCGATCAGTTCCTCATGAGTTGAAGTAAACAACTGATGAGGTGTTAAGTTGCATTGTTCAAATCTTCTCTGTATCGAGGTTTGACCATATTCCTCACTTCCTGCAATTCGTAAATTAGTACGCATGCAGAACCTTCTCATTATGATTATTCTTGATGTTAGACGTGAACAGTATACTATACACTGATTACTCTAGTGCAAACTCTATTTATGGAACTTATTGTACTTACCTTACAAAGTATTCGTGTTTGTACCAATTGTAGTTTCTAATATATTCACATTTGTACCACCTATCTTTTTTTCTTTTTTTTGTGAGGTTTTAACATTACATAATAGTACTATATGGCCAGATGATACAAATTTGGTTTCTGGTATGGATTAATTATTGCATTTTTGGTTTTATTTTAAAGGGTGTTTGTAATAATATATAGAATTTAACTCTATATACATACTATCAAACTTCTAGTTATATTGTGGGATCATGATAATTTATTATTTTATAGAAATTAATATTTATTAATTTAAAGAGACTTTAATTTTGTTATTTTTTTTATTTAATTTTGTTATTTATTGAAGTTAATCTTTTACTTCCTGAAGTTAATGTTGATACATAAAAAAAAGTATTGGTTTATTATCTTGTAGAAATTTCTTAATTCTTTAAGAGGTCTAAATTAGGATGTGAAAAAAAATATTATCTTAACGTTTATTAATGTACCGAGTATTAATAGTATAAAGAGGTTTTAGGTGTATATGAACTTGCCTGATACCATTTGATTTCTCTTTGCATTTGAAGAACTGGACTTGATGACGTCCGGTCAAGTATAGCCGAGTGTGGGAGTTTGGCCGCCAAGTGCAAAATGTTGTTTTCTTCTAGATTATATGAGCCCGACAGTAAATTATCTTTTTCTCCCTGAAAACAATATATGAGACTGTAAACTTTTTCTTGCCGATTCTCAATTGCATGCCAAAATATGCCTTTCCTCTCTCTGCAGCTAGCTTGGGTTAGAAAGGGTTTAGCCTTAACCATCTCACTAACGAACTCAACAGCTCCAGTTTTTGAAGCTTCTATCATGGCGGCATATACACATTTCTCCAACTTGATGATGTTGACACTTGCTCACAGACCAATTGGAGAAAGGCTCGTGCCACCAATTTTTCATCAACCGGCATTTCAAACACGTCTTCCTCTCCTGATGTCGATTAAAAAGAAATAAAAACAAATCGAATAGTAGAGTTTGACGAACTAACTCTTAACTTGTATTCAAAATATAGGATTGGAAGATGACGAACTCACTCTTAACTTATATTCAAAATGTAGCACTGAGGGAAGAAAGAACTATGCCCATCTTCAATCTTTATTGTTGGAGAAGAAGTGAGAACGAATTTGTTACTAGCCCAAGCCCAAACCCCGTCTGATCAGACAGACGGGGGTGATAACGCACGTGTGGGTTCTCTCTATTACACAATAGTGGCAACATAAGACTAACGCCTTAATCCTAATTTCCTAGCTTATAAAGTATTCGAAAAGTGTAAATGTGATACTTGTATTAAATGTCATAATTTCACTTCACATTTGAGCTAGTCTTCATATTTCTCATAACTTTACATGCTGTTATTTCATTTAATGCTCGACGGATTTTCATGTATACATTCTATGTTCAAGTTCTCAATGAGACGAACATAACAGACATACTCATTGTCCGTCAAAATTAGTGACCGAAACCGACCAAAATAATTGCTGAAAAATCAGTCAATGAAAATTTATTCCACGTGCTTAAATACGGTTTCTTCTTGAAAATTACTCTATATTTCCTCATCTGATCTATCATCATTGTACATCGCCTCTAGGCTTTGGTATTGCCGAGCGCCGTATACATATTCGAAAATATATCATACTATCAACTATCATGCATAAGACAAGTTCTAGAGGGTCTGCACATGACATGAGTCCTTTTTAAAAAATAAAAATATCCAAAAAATTATAGAGAGCGACAAACCTTGTAGTAGATGTTCCATCATTTTCCATGATTTGGCACACCAGTGGTTCAATTTGAACACTCCTAGTTAGAAGAATAGTATATGTGAATGTTAGTTTTTATAGGGTTTAACAAAACAAATTAAAAATAAATATAGAGGTCCATACTTATTGCTTTCGGCCCTTCATTTTGGTACAAAGATAAAAGACTTACTTGATTTCTTATGCCTACTTCCATTTTGTAGAGCAGAAAGGGAATTAGCCAATGCAAATATTGGGTATATCTGATCACTGCTTTGTTGTTGTAGAATCTTTGGGAATTTCCTAACAATCTCCGAAGCTATATCTATATCTATATATATATACAGGCACATAATTAAAAGTCTTTAAAAAAGAAGTTAATACCTATAGTATAATTAAAAGTCTTACCAAAAAGTCTGATATTAATACAGTTGACAAGAAGCTCGACGCCATCGATGTTACCATAATCTGGATTGAGAATCTCTTTATTAGTGACAGTGTAAAGATAACGAGTCGTGTCCTTGAAGCCTTTCGAAGAAGCTACAACTACA
>JAYMSW010005319.1:0-10138 GCA_036897725.1 Erodium texanum
TCAAATACTATTCTTGAAGAGTTAGATCGAGGCTTCTTTTTTTTTTTCTCTCTAGCTCTCTCTCTTTTCCGTCGTTGTCAATGGGGGAGGAGCAACCATGTTCTCCCATCTTCCCTCTCCTTTCCTCTAGACCTCTTTAGCATAGTTTTGTCGTCGTCATAACTGTCTTCGCCGCGCCGCCCCCTGTAGTCAGAGGCTTGATTTGTGGTCATAGAGTGACCGAGAAGCGTTCTCAAGGCTGGCCGTGCCGGATAGGTTGGGACGGGCCAGATCTAGGCCGGACCATCTTAGGTCCAGCTGGCTGAGGTTGGCCGCCGTCTGTACGGCTCTGTACTCCAGCCGGATATAACCCGTCCGATGTCGGCCTCTCACTCTTTCTGGCCAATAGTCTCGACTGATTCCCCCTCGGTTCTCGTCGTCGTCTGTCCGGAGCGTTGATCGGTGATTTCGTAGGTCGCCTTAGTCCGTCAGATGTACCAATCGCTAGTCCGGTTGTTGTGCGTTCCCGCTCTCGAGGAGTGGTCGGTGGAGTTCTGCTTGTTTTAGTTAGTTTTGTTGTCTGTTGATTCTTATTAATAGTTAATATTTGTACCAGATTGGTCTGGTCCTACTCTATCAACGTTTGTCTGAATGTTTCTCCCGTTGTGTATGGGTTAGCTTCGCTTTCATAGCGGTTTATGTCGTTACATATTCTTGTGAGGGCGATTGCTCGATCCGATCACCTATTATCATTTATATTTTCAAGAGATATATAATATTGTGACATATTGTTATTAAAAAAAAAATTCTTGAAGTGTGAAAAAAAAAGTGATATATATTCATGCTCAAGTCTACTACGTTTGAACACCCCAGCCGCAGATCCTTTTGTCGTGAGCCACGTTTTCTAACCTCTCAATGTGGTTGTCGGAGAAAAGTTTAAACCAGGCACGATTATCCGAAAATTTAACCGCGATTTGAATCTAAACATATCGTCATGATCGCTAAGAAGAGCCGTCCAAAACAGAGATGACCGACAGCCAGAAACCAACATTAATTGAAAAGAGAGCCCATTTACAGAGATTCGGATCGGTGTATATATATATATATATGAAGGAGATAACAATTTTTCAACGCGGTGGTCATTAACTAAAAACATTAATTTAAAGAGGCAGATAAATAGCAATTAATTCAACCTAAAAACCAAAATGATAATGGACATAATTAACAATTTATATCAAGAATGTAGTAGTGTTTATTTCCAACACGTGGGGATATAGTGTTGCGCAAAATCCAAAGATTGGTTATGGATAGATCTTCATTAGTGAGAGGTTATAGAGTGTGAGGTAAGAGGAGGTACACCTCAAGCCATAATATAAAAATATATATGGCTACAGAATACAGATGGCAGATGTGTTTTAAACCTCCTTTGAGAAAATTGATTCAAACAACATGTGTCAATCAAATGACTATATTTAAACATATTTTTAATAGCAATTCTAATTTAACTTAGTCTAATCCTTAATAAAATTTGTTCCCTCCATTTGATTCTAAGCAAATAACTCAATAACGTCAAATCAATATTTTATAAGATAATACCCGTCTCAACCGCTTACGTTAATCTTATCCAACAATAAATATTCAAAAACAAAAAAAACCAACAACAAGGCACGACATGAAATAGTCATCCTTACCAACTCGACTAGAGATCTTCAATATTGTCCTAAATTCATCTTAAACTAAAAATTATCTATCTCATATGAAAACTAATCAAAGTAGAGATACCAGATCAAGGGTGTATCTATAAATATAATTTAGAGTATGCCATCAACAATAAGATTATTAGACATAGGATTTCTTGAAGTACTGGAAGGGTTCGGAGCTAAAAATAAGCTTTTAAAATACAAAAAGCAGTCAAACATACAACAGTGTTTCAAATGACCATAACTTTTTTATACGAACTCCGATTTAAACTCGCAATATATCAAATCGTAGATAAGTGATAACTCTATAGTTTTAGAATACTCCGGAAACAAGGACATGTCATAACATTCCCTATACTCCTGAATCCTCCCCTGTATCAGATCATGATCCCTAGGGCCACACAGGTAAGTGTGTCTTGGACGGAGCAGGCAGAGGCAGAAGAGCCACAATTGTGGTTGTGGGCAATTATGCATCAATGATTAAGAAAGATTAGGAGTGAAGATTGATAATAAAGGGTCAGCAGATCCAGCTCACGATGCCATGCTGGTTGGTCAGGCTTCTCTCCACCGACCGTTCAAATCTTATTGCGGCTCCTTCAAGTGCTCTTGTTCCTTTTCTCGGCAACCAATCAATCTCCATATTCTACCTTTTTTTTTTTCTTTCAAAACGACAATCACTAACTATTCTTTGTAAGTGCTCCGTGGTAGTTGTAGCCTTTTAGGGTAAAACCGACAATAATTAGGCATCTCATCAAATATGGGATTAAATAATGTTAACAGTAATCATAACTATCATTAAAATTCCACCTTTAATCCGTGTTTTGTGCACAAATTGATGCTTTCCAACAACAAATATATAATGTTATGATGTGATGTGATTTCTAGATGTGCAATGTAGAGTAAAAACAATGCTATTTTTTTTTTCTTTTTCTTAAGATATTTTACTTACTAGTCAATAAATTAATATGATTTATCAAGTCTCAAAAAAAAAAGGTTTGGAATGAAACAAAATAATATTTTCATTTAGTTGATAATTGGTTGTTGCCTTATTATTATTATTATTATCTATTAATACACCCTACTCTTTGTTCCAACAAGTATGCATTTAAATTTATTAGTAGGTACATATAGCTTTAGACAATGTTTATTTATTATATAGTTGTAGTTAATGGGACTATGGTCTTTAGAATATAATAAATGTCATATGTTTGGTCAGTGTTTCTAAAACTCTTCTCCTATCTAAACTCCAAAAATCTACGGATTTTGAATGTTTGTAAAATAAAATAAAATCTCCAAAATTCCTATCCTATTAATAGAAATCATCGTTTTAATTGATTCCAAATGAAATGACATTATTTTAATCTCATAATCGCTTCTTAAGAATTCTATTAAAAAAGAATATTAGTTTTTAAAGTTATTGTCCTTATTTAGGTAGACATACAAATACTGTTGGCATTTACAATAGATGATACGAGAGTACAACTGGGATGCACTGCTAGTTATTTTTTTATAATTTATTGGAACAAAATATGAAACTAACTATTTGATAGAACTAGAATAAGTTCAGAAATAAAATATCACATTAATTTAATTCAGATTAAAATAAATAAGAAACAAAAACAATAATGAGCAGATGCATTTAATTTAGTGCCCAATAGTAATAACAAGATTATAAAAACAGAAAGGTGATTCGTCGCCCACTAATCATCTCACCCATTCCGGCACGTGACACGTGTGTAATTAGCATTTTCTACTAAATTAATCAAGACGCGGGTGAAAATCAAATTACTAAACCACCCCTCTAGAACTCCATCTATCCGAACCCGCATCAGCGATACACTAACATTATCTTCAACTGGACCGTTCAGAACCATTACGTCACAGCCAGTAAGTTTATCAGTACCGCCTCTTCTCCATCGTATATATGAAACATTGCAACGTAACCTCCCAGCAACAAGCAGAAGCTTCTTCTTCTTCTTCCCCTTCTCGGCACACACTAGAGCGGCGCCTCTAGAAGCTTTCTCTCTCTCGAAATTAAGAAGAGGAGAGTGGGATCCATGGGTTTTCCGGTAGGGTACACGGAGGTTTTCTTGCCGAAGCTCTTCTTCCACGCGCTCTCGCTCTTGGGTTTCGTCCGGAGCTTCGTTTTCGTGCTGTTCCGGTTCCTGGGTCTGTCGGAATTCCTGGAGCCGGACCTTGTTTGGCTCGATTCGCAGGTCCGGATGCCGGAGTACCCGCCCGTATCGGCGGTGCTGATCCGGGAGATCCTGCCGGTGGTGAAGTTCGAGAGCGTGGCGGATCCACCGGAGACGTGCGCGGTGTGCCTGTACGAGTTCGAGGGAGGGGACGAGATCAGGTGGTTGAAGAACTGCAGGCACATTTTCCACAGGGCGTGCCTGGACCGTTGGATGGACCACGACCAGAAGACGTGTCCCCTCTGCAGGACTTCGTTCGTGCCTGATGAGATGCAGGACGAGTTCAATCAACGGCTCTGGGACGCTACCGGAGTGGATGATTTTTACAGTGAGTACAGTGCGGTTCTGGAGCTGTGACAGAAAGAAAATAAAAATTCTCGAGTTTTTTTTTTTTCCTTTTTGTAAGGATCTTGAAAAATGTAGTGTACATAGTTTGAGTGGGAACCCATATTGAAATAAAAAGAAAAAAAAGAGAGAATTTCTTTTGAAAATAAAATACTTCTTCACGTGTTATTTTCCATTTGTAATGACATTTATTCTTCCATTTTAAAGCTATTTAAAATAGTAATGGTCTACTTTTAACCCGTCAACAGTGTTACTAATGACGTCAATTAGATACAAGTGGTATGGATACATCCTAATACAATAAATTTTGTCCTCAATAGAGATTTGTATGGTTTGGTTGAATAAATTAAACATTGTCCGAAAAGAAAACTTAAGTTGGACTCAATACAACACAGATACACACCAAATGTACTTATTTAGTATTAGTTTTTAGGCTTATTGAATCAGGTGTGCAATGCACCTTTGCGTCAAAATGTTGCGGCAAACCCAACCTCCTAATCGGATCATGTAAGTTATGGAAGTTTCATAATTCACCTCGTATTTTTGGGAGGTTTGGTTAGCATGAAACCGATACACAATTTCATATTCGTATTATGGAAACGCAAGCTAGAGATTATTGGTCCTAATCGTCTGTAACGTTGCCCCTAATCCCGCCAGGCTTGTAGTCCTGGCTGGCTGGGCACGGCAACGACAAGGATCACTGACAGTGAATGTTGATGGTGCATTTTTGCCGATACTCAAAAAGTTGTTGGTATGATGTATGGTGATACGTGGAACCAGATTTTGGACATCCAAAATGTGGTATAGAAGTGTTCCATGTCACCTCAACTAGTAGAGGCTTCAAATATACAGGGAACGCTACACTGGATTGATGCTCAGAGATGGAAGAGTGTCAGAGTTAGATCATGTGTAGCTGAGTTTTCGATAGGAGCGTTGATAGGGGGAGATTGGAGACCGGAAGCCGGAGTTGACGTGCCACGGGGCGAGGAACTTGAGTTGCATTTCCTATTCCCACCGGCTACCCTCCACCAGACCATGGGAGCCAGCCACGCCGCTAAAGGGGCCAATAAAAAAATAGCCGTTGGGACATCCCAACAGCTTTAAAACGGCTAGTTCAATTTTTCTAAATTAACAAAGGTAAGATACTCTCATCTGTTCTCCGTCAACCAAGATAAGACACTCTCATCTGCTCTCCATCAACCAAGATAAGACACTCTCATCTGCTCTCGGACTCATTATTTCAGATTGTAGGCATATTACCAGGTCCATAAATGATATCTCAATTGTTTTTTGTAGGCAAAATGACCATGTAGCAGTCCGTGCTTTGGCTCGATTTACTCTTAATCATATAGACCTCAACGCATTGAGTACACCATACCCGTTGAGATTTTATCTATAATATCTGAAGACGTCCAAAAGTAACAAAGATGATTCCTTCTTACACAAAAAAAAAAAAGAAAAAAGAAAAAAAAAACTATCTTAAATTGTCTCATATTACTACGTAGTTATATGTAAAGGGACTCATTTGATTAGCTTTTCACAATTACCCAAATTTGTTAGGCAATGATTGATAAGTGGACAATTTATCTAAGTAATTACTTACAGTTATCTTATTTTAAGTAGTAAGATTCTCTTTTGAAATAAAGAGTAATAAGATTTGATAGTTATGATTTTAATGGATATTTGGAGAGGTGACCGATTTAATAGGATCATGTCAGTGTCACTGGATAATTGGATTTGAGTAATTAATGTATAGCATCATCATAGTCATAGAGTAGAAAGGTACACCACAACAAATTGTTTTTTCCCATCATATCTTGATTCAAATCCAATTTAGTAGTATTTATTTCTGTATTGGTACTCGGCTTGCTTTGGATTGTGCACTACGTTAGTGGCAAACTAATTAATCTATAGTAGCTGTTACTTTTCGTACTTCCAAAATTTTCATATCTTTAATTATCAATTATTAAGATCCAGTGAAGTTTGTACCATTTGTTTCCCCCATGATTTTTGTATGTTATAGCATTTATACTAAAGCTTCTTAATCACGTTCTTTCATCTACTAGCTAGCTTTCTCTGTTAAGGTTATTGTGATATTGATTGAGTTAGTTTATTAAATAAATGTCGTACGACCGTATAATTCAACTGTTATCTTGATTTTTTAGTTAAATTAATCTCTTTTATATGGTATATTTCGCGAACGTGATCTCGTAACTCCAAAAAATATTAACAACCATCTATTTATCTCTCAAGGCTAGGACTCTTCTTTCAGTTCTAGGCCTTATTGGATGAGTGGTACACATATTACAACCTATGGTTGATTGTCTCGATCTGTTTACTTGAACATACTGAAGATGTTAGTATGTAGTCCAGAGTCTATTGGGAAGCGTCGCAACGTGTTGTGGGACACAAGAGTTGAAGCTTGAAATCAATGGAATTTAGAAGAAAGTTGTATGCATACGAATGAATGGAATTTAAGAAGGGAGTTGTATGCATACAAACACAAATTTGAAACTTGAAATCAATTCATTCCTACCCCAAGTTTAGATCACTTTTTAGGATGATCGCTTTCGGAATGTGAAGCCTGATCATCTTTTTGGACCCCACCTTCTGGAGATGGCGATGGATGAGGATGGGGATTTGCAGGCGGATTAGCGGGCGGGGGTTGACCAGCAAGACTTGGGGGTACGTAACGACCAGGAGGGTTGGCGTTGGTGACCGGAGGATAAGCAGTTTGGGGAGGAGGTGCACCAGAACCAGGAGGATTGGCGCCCGGAGGATAAGCAGTTTGGGGAGGAGGTGCACCGTAACCAGGAGGATAAGCAGTTTGGGGAGGGGGTGCACCATAACCAGGATGATACGGTTGCTGCATGTATCCATGGTGACCCGGATATCCTACGGGTGGAGGAACGCCTTGATCCATGCGCGACATCTGTTGGGTCGGTGGTACTGCCATCGCTTGCTGTGTCCCGAACTTGCCATCTCTTTTGTCCATTTCAATTTTGTGTTGGGTCTGCATTACTCCAAGGTAACATGCAGTAAATGAAAGAGGAACATATAATACCAAATGTAACTAGAAACCCTTTAGTAAGGAACCTCGTGAAAAAAGATACAAAACAAGTTCTAAAACTTAAAGTGAGAACACAAGCTGTAAGAGATTGAGGGGAATTTTGTTTTGTTGTAATAATGGTTGATACATAATGAAACAAAAAGATACTAATATAGGGCTCATGCCACTCTTATTCTAATTAGAACAGGATATTACCTAAATAATTCTGAACTCTTTCCTAGTAGCAAACTAACTGGATCACTCCAAACACTTTTCTAATAAGATATTACCTTAATTATTCCCAACTATAGACTTAATAGTTAAAAAAACAAATAAATAATTAATTAGAAAAAGAAACCAAATCTTACTCCTAATTAACTCTTAAATTCGAAATATATTAAAATAAATTCTTCTAAGGTTGATTTGGACCTTTAAACATTTACTTTCATGACCCCATAATCCTCATCTATGAAATAACTTCCTTTGGACATCTTCCGGGCCTTAATCTGAGCTTGTATTCAGAAGCCATAGCTATTTAAAACTAAACTGTGCATTTGGACTTCTTAATTGAATTTCTTCGGTCCATTTTTCGGTCTTTTTCCTTTAATCTGGCCAAGAAACACCTCAATTATGTGCCCCCACATCACTTACTATGCCTATCTGATAAGGACTACAAACATGGCAGATAAATCAGTGATACAACCATTTAAGCTTAAACAATATGACAACTTTTCCGACATCTGAAATATGGACTACATCTTGTTCAAAATATAATGCTATATATCCAGTTAACAGAAAATACAGCATACCTGCATACAGGCACAAACCCTGCAAGATCATAACAAACCAAAGAGTCAATACAAGTCTGCAACTAAATAGGGTTAATGTGTACATTGAGAAGCTTACGTGCAATAAACCAGATCAGACATGCAGTTCAGCACCTGTGAAGCCTCCCTAACTTCATCAATACCAGAAATAAGTGCAATTATTGAAAAAATACATGCCAATTGTTGAAGGCATACCATAAATGCCTACAAAAGAAAAATGGGGAAGCAATGAATTTTGAGTAGCAAGAGATGTGTTAACATAGAAGAACAAGAGCTAATGCATTGTAATGTGAGAAAGAGAGGGAGATTACAATAATACAATTATCACATTTTGTTGTCTGTATGTTGAACTCGTCCTGCAACAGAAAGCGCGTTGAGGCAACTGAATTTGAAAAGCAGAGGAAAACCTGAACAAAGTAAAAAACACAAATATGAAAATGATAGAGCATAGATAGTTTCAAGTGCTAACCAAAAAAAAAAAACAGGAAACCTATGTCATACCTCAACGCAAAGGCAAAACTCAGGGCATTTCCTTTCTCCGCACTTACCACTGCATGGCATATAGCCAGCACAACATGTATACCTGTGATAGAGAAGGTTCAAATATGACTTGAATTAACTTTGGTTTGTTATGATTAATATTATATAGGAATCTGCTTTGGCTTATGTTTGATGACAAGATGAACAAAAAAAAATTCTATCAATTACCTTGACATGTCATCATATAGGGCTCTCTTGCGCAGCAAATATGAAGCACACGGTGAACTGCCATGTAACAATAATACTCATTATATTTCAAAGCAAAGTCAAAAGCAGCATATAGGAATGGCAAGCGCGAAACAACTAGTAAATCTAATATGATTAAATTGTCACAGCTTGGACTGTCTTTGTTTTTACTATAGAATCTACTGTACTTTTTAGGCTTCTGAATTTTCCATTTGCTCCATAAACAAGGTTTCTGGTATCCCAATTCCTAATTTCCACATGTATATATTTTAAATTCAATCTTCATGTAGAAAGGGACTATAGATCAGACATGTACTAAACCATTTAAAGCAATAAGCCAGATTACAATGAACCCAGTCTTGTAAACAAACAAACTGTCTTTATTTTTTACTTGTATTCAGCAAAAAAAAAAATCCTTCCAAGTGACAAGAATGTGATCTCAGTTTTGTACCATGAATCATATACAACTACAACAAACCACAGAGAACTACACAGACAAATATTTTTGAGTATGAACAAGGCAATAAACAATACATTCAGATCATTCAAAATAATAATGTAAAACAAATACATTTAATATGATTTAGTACAAAACAGAACATCTGAGACTACGACTAATTTATACCTTCTAAGAAAGCAACAATAATCATTGAATATGAGATACAATAGGCATTCTTTGATTTTCATTATGTCAATTCAATAACCAAATTGTGGATTGATAGGAGTCAAATAACAGAACCAAAATAATAAATCATATGCGAGAAAACACCAATGTATACTATAATAAACATCAAAAAACAATATAGAGAAACAAAAACTATCAATCAGACATGACTTGAGTATGCAGGAATAATCAAAAGCGTACCAGAAAGCTGAGAAAATACAATCTGCATTAGTGGGAAAAAGTCAGTAAGTGATGAAAAAAAATTGAAATACAACAGTATGATCACTGCATTTGGCAATTCATATGTATTGTATACTCGTGCTATATAGGTCAAAACAAACACAATGCTTAATAACCATGATAAAATACCATATGTGAACATGGCACATCTAATAATTGTGTTAAAATATTGAATACACACAGGAAACTTATAATAATCATGTCACATGTGTAATAATCGTGTTACACAGTATGACATACATGATATGTATGAATAACACAATTATTTAACATGTTTGTCACAACAAAACTTAACACATTTAAATTCATAGGTCCCAAGTTGGCATGACACGAGTCAATACATTTAAAACAACACAATTATCTAACACTAACTATTGTTCTATACAAAATACATAATAATAATAATAATAATA
>JAYMSW010005320.1:0-10136 GCA_036897725.1 Erodium texanum
GTATCTCCGAGGCTCCCCCTCCGCCGACGGCCTCAAGGCTCCTTAGGGTTTTTTGTTTTCGAAATGTCCATAATATTCGACTTTTACATTTATGCAAGTGTTTTTAAATAACATAATAAAGATGTGTAACTTCTTTTTATTTTTTATTTTTTTTAGACGAAAAGATGTGTAACTTCAGTTTATGTTAACAAAATATACAATTTGTAATGCATGATAGGTTAATAGGTGTGATCTATATAGACTTGGAATCTTTGCATGTCAACATCATTTTCAAATCTTCAATAAGAATTCCAAAGAATAAAATATATGAAGTAATTGAGAGGTCACATGATGTTAAATCTTCCAAGAACTTAGAGTAATGTTGACCTCAAAAAGAATCTTATTGATATTGGAATGAGGTCTTAATTTCATGAACATTTAGAGTAATATGACACTAAGCACACTAATTATTAAGTTACATTTATTAGCTAATAAATAATAAATCAGCCAACTCATACCTAGTTGCAATATTGTGTGGTACAGAGAGATTCATTAGATGCATACCACATGCATGGCTTTGTTGACTCCACATGCAACCTCCTTTCCTACCTTAATTAATTAAACTAAATTAATACAATGATATCATAATCATTAAAGGACATCAATAATGCAAGAAAGATATGCAGTATCACTTATACGAACCTACTCGACACTATCTTTTCTCAAAAGTTCTGTAAAAAAATTCAATTCCGACTTATATCAGTTTAAAAATCAAGTTGAATAGATTAAACGTTAATATTAATGTGAGGAATGTTATTAAATAACTAAAGTAGACGCTAATTACATTCTTTAAAAAATTAAATGTTTAGTTAGATTTTGTCTTACCGCGTTTGACTCTAATTTTGGTAGATATGGTTAGGTCTATCCTTTATACTATTCTACCATCTTTCATTGCGTTCGTTAAGGAGTGAATGCTTGTGATTGGCAATTAAGTCACACTCAACCATTATGTAATAGACAATGCTAATTCTCTATTATTTTACGTGTAGCCAGGACTGAACTTTTATACTTGCGATAGAGTAGGACTGGACATCTATCCATAGATCGAAATTATGGGTGGAGGTGACAAATGGCCTGTGGGCCAAACAAGGTTAGTTTTTATAGTATGTCAAAACCCTACCCAATCCCAAAACTCAAGCTGATAGATGGATGTTTCAATTTGTTTATTAATCAATTATTTTCTTCACATGATATCGTTGTGGAATACACTTCAACAACTCCATCAGACTATTAATTCTCTAAATATTATATCTTAAACGTGTTTGATTATTTGTTCGATATAGTAAACCACATCACCTATGCATATATGTTCATGAAACACACTAGAAAGTTAAAAACTTAGAAGATAGAAGTTATAATTATATTGATGTATTACAATTAAGTTGAAAACAAGATGGGAGGGATCAATGAGTGACCTAGCTTAGAACTGCAGAGGCTTAGAACCTTTCGGAATATTCAGTTCTTCAACGAGAAAATTTCTCAAAATCTTTCTAAGTTCGTATTTTCAAAACAAGGTTTGTTAGATTTTTGAGTTGAACGTTTGAGATGTAGTATTTAGTTTCCGGAGCCTTGAGTGTACCAGGTGTGGGGGTCACAGGGATGGCTTGTTATGCTATGGTGAAATGAGAATGAAGTGGAGATATTGAGCTACTCACATCGACATATTGACATGTTTACTCATCTGGAAGGATGAATCACGTTCAGACTAATAAGCATATAGCAATTTTCTATCAAAATTTTCATAGGTCAAAATGTATGATATTAGAATGTTAAAATCATATTTCAAATGTAAATAGACGGAAGATGTCGATATTCAGTTAGAATTGTTAGAAAACAATAGAATGAGGTAAAGATAATAATTGAAGAAACCGATAGAGGTACCATCACAGTATCTGGCAATGTTCTAACAAAAAATTTATAGGTAAAAATTTATGAATTTAGTATGTCAAAATCATATTTGAATTTTAGATAGGTGTCGATATTTAGTTAAAGTTGTTAGAAAGCAGTGGAACGAGGCGAAGATAAAAATTTGAAGAAAGCGATAAAAGTACCATCACACATTCTAGCAATACTATCAAATTTTTCATAGGTCAAAATTTATGATATTAGGTTGTCAAAATCATATTTGAATTGTACACTGATGGAAGGTGTTGATAATTAGTTAGAATTTTTAGAAAACAGTAGAATGAGGCGAATATTAAAATTTAAAGAAACCGATAGGGGTACTATCACAGTTTCTAGCAGTTTTCTATCATAATTTTCATAGGTCTTATGATATTAGCATGTCAAAATCATATTTCAGTTGTAGATAGATGGAAGGTGTCAATATCTATTTAGAATTGTTAGACATAGTGGAACGAGGCGAAGATGAAAATTTGAAGAAACCGATAAGGGTACCATCATAGTTTCTTGCAATTTTTCTGTCAAAATTTTTCGAGGTCAAAATTTATTATATTAGTATGTCAAAATCATATTTGAATTGTAGATAGACGGAAGGTGTAGATATTTAGTTAGAATTGTTAGAAAATAGTCTAACGGGAAGAAGATGAAAATTTGAAGAAACTGTGATGGTACCGGTAGAGGTACCATCACAATTTCTAGACATTTTCTATCAAAATTTTACGAGGCCAAAATTTATGATATTAGCATGTGACAATAATATTTAAATCATAGATGAATGGAAGGTGTAAATATTTAGTTAAAATTGTTAGAAAATGTAGGAACAAGGCGAATATGAAAATTTGAAGAAACTACAGGGTTACTATCACAGTTTCTGGGAATTTTCAAATAAAATTTTCACATGTCAAAATTTATTATATTAGCTAGTCAATACCATATTTGAATGGTAGATGGATGGAAGGTGTTGATATTTAGATAAACTTGTAGAAAACAGTGGAACGAGGCGAAAATGAAAATTTGAAGAAACCGACAAGGGTATCATCACAGTTTCTCGCAATTTTCTATCAAAATTTTCCGATGTCAAAATTTATGATATTATTATGTAAAAATCATATTTTAATTATAAATATATGGAAGGTTTCGATATTTAGTTAGAACTGTTAGATTACAGTCTGACGAGGCAAAGATGAAAATTTGAAAAAACCGATAGAGGTACCATCGCAGTTTCTGGACATTTTCTGTCAAAATATTCTGAGGTCAAAATTTATGATATTAGTATGTAAAATCATATTTCAATTGTAGATACGTGGAAGGTGTTGATATTTAGTTAGAATTGTTAGAAAATAGAGGAATGAGGCGAAGATGAAAATTTGAAGAAACCGAAAAGGTTACCATCATAGTTTCTAACAATTTTCTAACAAAATTTTCACAAGTAAAAATTTATGGTATTAAGTTGTCAAAATCATATTTGAATTGTAGGGGGTACCATCACAGTTTCTAGAAAATTTCCATCAAAATTTTTATAGGTCACAATTTATGATGATAGTATGTCCCTATCATATTTGAATTGCATATGGATGAAAGGTGTCGATATTTATTTAAAGTTGTTAGGAAACTGTGGAACGAGGCGAAGATGAAAATTTGAAGAAATCGATGAGGGTACCATCACAGTTTCTGGAAATTTTTTATCAAAATTTTCATAAGTCAAATAATGATATTAGGTTTTCAAAATTATTTTGAATTTTAGATGGATGGAAGGTGTCGATATTTAGTTTGAATTGTTAGAAAACAGTGGAACGAGGCAAACATGAAATTTTGAAGAAACCGATAGGGGTACCATCACTGTTTCTTGCAATTTTGTAACAAAATTTTCACATGTCAAAATAGTAGAACGAGGCGAATATGAAAATTTGAAAAAATCGATAGAGGTACCATCAAGTTTTTGGCAATTTTCTAACAAAATTTTATCAGGTCAAACTTTATGATATTAGATTGTCAAAATCACATTTTAATTTTATATGGATGGAAGGTTTCGATATTTAGTTAAAGTTGTTAGAAGATAGTGGAACGAGGCGAAAATGAAAATTTGAAGAAACCAATAAGGGTGCCATCGTAGTTTTGGGAAATTTTATATCAAAATTTTCATAGGTCAAAAATTATGATATTATGTTGTCAAAATCATATTTAAGTTTTAGATGGATGCAAGGTGACGATATTTAGTTCGAACCGTTAGAAAACAGTGGAACGAGGCAAACATGAAATTTTAAAGAAACTGATGGGAGTACCATCACAGTTTCTTGCCATTTTCTATCAAAAATTTCCGAGGTCAAAATTTATAATATTAATATGTCAAAATCATATTTGAATTCTAGACAGATGGAAGGTTTCTATATTTATTTAGACTTGTTAGAAAACAATGCAACGAGACGGAGATGAAAATTTGAAGAAACCGATAGGATTACCATCACAATTTCTTGTTATTCTCTGTCAGAATTTTCTGAGTTCAAAATTTATAATATTAGTATTTCAAAATCATATTTGAATTGTAGACAAATGGGAGGTGTAGTTATTTAGTTAGAATCGTAGATAGATGGAAGATGTTAATATTTAGTTAGAATTGTTAGAAAACAATCTAACGAGATGAAGATGAAAATTTGAAGAAACTGATAGGGATACCATTACAGTTTCTAGACATTTTCTATCAAAATTTTCGAAGTTCAAAATTTGTAAAGACGTTATGTCTGTTAAGCTCTTTATTTATAGCAAGTCAAGTTGTATTTCTTTGTTCTTATTAGCTATGCCAACTTTGTAAAGACGTTATGTCTGTCTCTGTACCCCTTATGATCTTGCTCCTCTTCTTTGGTGGTTCTAATCATTTATCTATAAAAATCGATTTTTGTTGATAAAAAAAAATTACGATTTCACAACAACAAAAAAGAAACTAACGAGTGAACATAACCACATCCTCACTCAGACGTAACCAGACTTCAATACCATAAACACTTGAGAGAAAAATTATCTAGTTGTGGTTCTTTTCTTATCACTGGTTGTGATTCTTTTGAAACCAAAACCCTATGATTTGGTTTCAGTTGGGCCGAGAAATGATGGATCGATCACTCACACAAAAAAAAAAAAACCTTACATTTAGGATAATTTTAAGGATACATGAACTACATCTAGCTGTAATGTCCCACATGTTTAGAATTGAGACAACAAGTTCATGTGATGAGAATAGGTATTACATCTCACTCATTCATGCATGGATGAGAAGCTCCGTGCCATCAAAACCACAATCTACGGAGTAGCATTCTATTATTGACTCAAGTTTGGTATTTGTCTACTTCGTACAATAATTTCCTATAAATATTACTTTCATCTCGAGACCTATGGTATTAGAGAAGCATTGTTGTGACGAATACAGATGTGGGGTTGGTAGTTTTGGTGGCTATCAACCAGAGGAAGCATTGGGCCTAGGATTTTAGGAGGTATTATTGCAGATTGTATTTCTATAGTCTTAGAACTAACTCTGTGAAGGTTAATTTTATTCCATGTACAGCAAATCAGGCTACTTACTTTGTAGCTTGGAAGTCACTAGTCTTTCATGACCGAATACCGGTCCGAGAATGCAATCCTACAAGAGCTAGTTATTGTTCTTATGACATTCTTACGGCAAATTCCTCTACTTAATGAATAACTTCTTATTTCTTCAACAACAAAAAAATTCCTACAAATATTAGTTCCATCTCGAGGCTATAATTGACATGATAACATCTTATCTCACGTTCAAATTGCTCTTCAATTATTACAGTCTGATTGTAATTGAATAACACTAAAATCAACAAACATCAGGATCCAAACTACAGAACAATTCTATAGACCTGACTATCTTAAAGAAAACCATATTGAAAGCTAATCTATCTTTTTATGAGAAAGAAAGGAAATACAATATCGCAGATATGGGGATTGGATTCAGTGACCTCATACTTACTATATGAAGCTTCTATGACTTCATCCACAACTCTTGATGGAAGCTAACATAAGTCCCTATTTTCATTAATCTCAACGCCGGCCTTTTCATCATCTGAGCCCAAAACCTCGTCCGGGGAGGCTTTATCGTCCATTTCCTCGACATCACCATCAACATTAGGCAGTTCTTCATCCATACCTTCACCCTTTGACTCAATTTTACCAAGCAAATACTTCTCTTGGGAAGATATAACATCCGCGATGGCTCTAAAAGCTGAAGAGGCTCTGTCATTGTCCTCTGCGTCTTGATCCATGCCATGAACATTGAATTCTGCAGACGAGTCTTCTTGTCGCGGAGGTGGTACAAAGAAGGGTATTTTTCCCCTTTGCCAATCGTGAAGAACCATTTTTGCAGCAGTGGTTATATCCGGTTCTCCACCCTATAAGCAAAGCATAGAAAAATTGCACTCAATATATGTTATAAAAGGAATGCATTAGAACATAAATAAAATGATCATATGGAAGGAACTATTTTATATCTTCTCGACTCGAGATTTTTAACATCCCTCCTTATATGCAAGTCAAATTAAAAGGATTCATATTATTTGAGACTCTACACATAGTGTAATGGATAGATTATAAGTCTTTAGGAGTACAGGTTGAAGAAGACTATTAAGCTTTAATATCATGGTAAATCCCAGAGTTCAAACTGATAGATGGAGATTCCAAGATGTTTATTAAGTAGTGTGTAGATCTGCATATATTTTTGAGCATTGGTATGATCTATATTTTCTCGATGTCACTCTTACATTCTTCACGTACAGATCAAATTGAAAAAGGGCACGTTATGTAAGAATTTGTTTATAGGTGTAGTTGACCTATGGAGGTGATGGTCTAAGAAAGACCACCAAAATAGTATATTAAAACCTAATATGCATGAAAACTCGGGCTGATATATAGGTGGTGACTCCAGAATATTAAGTGGTGTACAGATCTACGTCTTTCATTAATCATTGGTATGATCACATCTTTGTGATGTGTGACTCTGACAAACACTACTAAAGTTGAGCATTGTAGTACATAGGAAAGTACCTTTAGTAGCTTGCCCGACAATTTGCATAGCTGAAATAGGAAGTCAGCATCATCGACCCTAAGAACACAACAAGAACAAGATTGTGAAGCCAAGTAGTTAACAATTCTTGCTAGATCTCTTACATATATATGCTCTTTTCAAGTACCAATTTTTGATCTTATATGCTCTTTGCAGGTGCTCCTTCACACGTTTGAGTACTTCTCCAATATGTTCAGAAGCATCGCTTAAGTTCGTGACACGCACCTAAAAAGACATCCAAATCCGTCAATACATACAAACAATCGAAAGTAAAAACAGCTACAACAACACACATTTAATCAAAAAAACAAAAAATACCACTCCTTTCAGCACAGCGTCTGTGTCGGTGTCGTTGTTCTGGTAAACAACTCCTGGACAGTCAATTAAAAAAATACCCTTGTTGAGAGTTATGTATTGCCACACTTTTGTCTCCCCCGGTATAGGCGCAACCTTGCAGACCTGTCGAGGAAGACACGGTCTTGTCACATTTAGATCAAACCTCTATGTAGAAGAAGAAGAAGAAGAAGTGTAGTATACATTCTTTGTGCGCAACGTGTTGATCACCGATGACTTCCCAACATTAGGATACCCGACGAATCCAACTGATATAGCTTGCTTGTCGCTTTTTAAGCGCGCGAATTGTCTCAACACCGAGAAAAGAGGACCCTGTTGAGCAACAAGAGAGTAGCATATGAAACAAAGATACAACTTTTTATCATGATGAGGATTGGAACCATTGACTTTATACTTGTTACACGAGGTCTTTATCACCTTTTGTTTCAAACAAAAGATACACTGTAGTAACTAGAATGTTGTACTTTTCCTGGCAACTATAATGGACAAGTACTAAGGAGGGGAAATGTCATGTTGTAATGATATATTAACGAACTAAACTAAGTTGCAACCCTGAACTTCAAAACGTGTTAGAGTGGAAACATAAACTTTTTTGTGTCATTGATGTTAAAAGGAATATAATCCGTCGAAATCGGTCACATCCATGTCATGTTACATGCTTGGATATTCAAAAAGTACCATAATGCAACTCTGAACTACTTTTTTTTGTTACTTTAGCAGAGGTAATTTAAATATTTCATCCACAAAACTAATGGTGTTATTCAGGGTGACACAAAAAAAAAAACAGTTTCAGATTGAAATTTAGGATTGCAACATGATTTAAGTCGATAATACAAGATTATAATATGTTATTTTCCCTACTAAAAATGTGCAAACAATACCTTGCCAAAAGGCTTGTTGATGCTTGCATGAAAAGCTAGAGTGGGATATTCCTTGGATAATACTCTAAGCCAATCTTTGGTTGCCCAGGCTGGAATCAAATCACACTATGAACAAAGGAGAATTAAGTAAGAGCAAGTACTTAACGATATTTAAAAACTATCGAACATCCACATGAAAAACTTGACAAAACCTTGTTTAGTAGAAGAATCATGTGCTTATGTTTGCAATGCTCCTTCAAATGCTTCTCTAAATGGTAACACCTTGTACCTTGGGGATCTCTAGCATCCAATACCTAAAAATTGTGTATTTGAAAGTGTATATGAGTACTAAAGGGAGAGAGATCAAGTTATCGATCGCTGTATAAAGCAAACTTACCTGCACAACAACGTCTAAAGAGTCGATAACTTTGTAGAGCTCGCCCCAAATGCGCTTACTTTGACCTTTCTCAAACATTGTATGCCGAACAAGGTCTCTGAATCCATCTCCTTCATCTGTGTCCGCTGATGAACCAGTGTACTTCTCCTCAAAGGCATCTATAGATCAAAACAACAATTTATTAAGTCAATAAAAGCATGGACAATGGGTGGATTTCCTTTATCACCTCCAATCGGGAATCCACTCAAGCGACTACTCTGAGTCACCGTGAGATGTGGTGGATTCCGGGGCCACAGGAACTATATACGCATAGAGAGGCAACCAAGACTAGCCATTGTGGATTCCGCAAATGGGAGAGTAGGCTGGCGACACATGACTAGGTTTTGGAAAAAAAACTCAAGATTTCTTATGATTTTTAAATCTGCTATCTTTTCTTACTGTGGAACTCTGATATCTTTTCATTTCTCTCTCCTGCCTAACAGAACTAACATACTTGTATCTGACTATCTGCTTGTTTAATTCTCCTACCATTGTTCATGCTCTAACTATTTGATATCGAGTCAAGAAGGTTCTCGAGTTTCACAATGTACTTGTTTTGTTATACAAAAGCAAACTCACCATGAGAGCCATCTGCCTACTTCACTAGAGAGTCGTAGTCCGCAGCTAAGAGCTTGGGACGCTCCCTCTTTGTCGTAGGCCCAAATACATCGGAAAAGGGCTGAGTATCAAGAAGATGAACCCTAGATTGCTTCAGAAAACATTAAAGTAAAATATATTAGCAAATGGCAACACATAACAACAGGATCATAAGTGAAATTATCATTACTATTCATGCAACATACTAGGCAATGACTAAATCTCTTGTTCTTTGTTGCAATGTTTTCAAATCTTGTTCTTTGTCACAATACCATACTCAGGGTTCATATGGGTAATAAGATTTTGCACAAAGAACTCGACTTTCCTTTGCATTATTAGACTAAAAGAATCAATAAGTATGCTAAGGTTTCATCACTGAATCTATTAAGCTCGTAACACAAACCCTAATCAAGATCAACCCATGTTTAGAGAAATTCAACATATACCTTTTGATGATCATTCAAAAGTGACAATGGCAGCTTTTTCTCCTTCAATATAACAGTGTAGTTACTTGATAAACGGGTGTAGCTCTTCTCGAAAAAACTCAAGCTCCTTTTGATTTACAACACGAGTATTCCCTGTAAATTCCAGATCAACCCATGTTTAATTTCATTACAACTAGTGCAAGTTCATAGGTTTTTTCTACAAAATTCAACTTTTCTTTTTTCCCTGGCCAAAAAATTCTCAATAAAAAGATAGCTGTTTCAAGATTAATATGAGATCCTTTAAGGAATTATTATAAATATTAGTCAGATTGTAACCTAACCGACATAAGTCACTTTGTTTCGATCTCTATATTTCCGAATTATTACAACAAAAGTGATCATAACTTGTTGCATACTAAGGAAATTTAGCTTAATATTCAAAATAAGAT
>JAYMSW010005321.1:0-10134 GCA_036897725.1 Erodium texanum
CCTATTAAAAATCATGGTTGGGGTGGGGTATAGGGGCGAGAATTGGGGCCGGGGAGGACGGACCCCGCCCCAAACCCCCCCCGTTGCCATCCCTATCATCCACAGGCTTCCTATCCCTCATTTAGGCGATGAGCTTCAACATTCTGGTTGGAACTCTTGCCATGGAGACCCGTCTGCCCAGCGCCGTTTCCTAGTCCTCCTTTCTCTTGTATAAGCTCCATCAGCTATATATATATATATACATGTGATCGATGTGCCTAGAATTGTTTCTTAACTTGCAGATCTGGTCGCATCTATGTGGTCAACACACAAAACGATCCCAAGGGTCCCTCTCTGCACAAGGTTGCGTAGCCTCAAGACAAGACTGGGACTGCCTTGCCTCCGGTGATGTCATGCTGAGGGGAATGGCTTCCTTCTCCTTGATTCTGATTTCAACATCAAAGGAAGGTTCAAATTCATGATGCTGCTTCTTTAAGAACTAGGCTCATTTTCCATGGCCAGAGCCGCATAGCAAGACAATCAGTCCATGGCATGGCAAAATGTGGTGAAATTGGTGAAGAGTTTTTTTGAAGAACCTTATTTCCCCAGCCATGAGGATCGAAGAACAAACATGTAACGGGTCCATAGCAGAGTGCAATGAAGATGAGATCTTGATGGAATGAGGGATAAGTAGAAGCGTTACCATGGATTTTGGGTGCACATAAGACTATTTGTCAACCAACCACAATTCAATCCCTCGTATGGGAAGCAAAGTCACTACAAACAATTCTATTTCTATCCTTGTAAGTCAAAATCACTACAAACAGTTGTGTTTCTGTCCATCCTGGACTACTTGAATGAAAGTCTCCATACCTCTCGAACATTTGACGAACCATCAGCAACTTCAGCAACCAAATTAGCAGCCATAACACCTAAATCAGGGACATCTCATCAATAATATGGGAGAATGAAATTGGTCTTAACCAGACATGACTACATGCTAAGACAAACACTGAAAAATAATATCAAAATTCGCTTGTATAGCATTAGAGCATCTCCATGCATACACCAAAAAAAAAACAATCCAAGGATAAAACTACTACTACACATGTGACTTGGCAATGATTTGAAATTTCATGATTTCAATTCTTGCATTTGAAATATTGGAATTCGAATCCAGTTTCAATTGACATGGTTGGTAGGGGCTGTCATTAGAAATCTCAACTTTTGGTCATGTTCTCAATTTGGTTAGACTTTAGCCAAATCCAAATTCTTGTGGGCATCCACACATTGAATTCAGCTCAAATCTAGAATCTCAAATGAAATGCTAGTTCCCAAATAATCCATCAAGTAAATGCATATCCATGCTATATGATTAAGAAAGAAAAGAGGATTTGGCATCTTAAAGATAAAAGACCTACTTGGCACCTTATTATGTACCTCGGTACCTCCTATTTTCTCTCTTTTATTTATCTTTTATCACTACTCTCTTGAAAGCAACTGTACATAGGCATAGTGAAATGTTCAAGAAGAGATAAGTTCAGAACATAACTCTCTCTTCTCCCTTGGAAGTCAACCCAATAAAACCAAATGAAGCAAGTACGGCTTAAACAACATCTATGTATAATAATAAATGAAAAAGGTTCAGCGAGATTAACTCACCATCTTTTTCTACCAGAGATAGGAATTGTCTAGTTCCCCCACCAACTCCAAAATAATGTTTTTTTGCCGCCATGTACACAACTCCACGAGGGCGACTCGTGCACTGTAAATCATAACATTTTAAAAGCTCATTCAAATAAATTATCTGAATATAACAAATATCTCCTCCCCTCCAACAAACAAATAATAATTAAACAAATTAAAAGGGGTAGAGAATTACCTTCTGTATGAGTTCATAAAGAGTTCCAAGTGTCGAAATTGAGTAAACAGTCTCAGCCATTAAAATAACGTCATAACCAGCAACAGGACTGCCTGCAGAACCATCATTGTTTACACGAGGAAGAAGTTGATGGGTTTCACTCCAGTCACCAGCAAAATAACGAACTTCCACCGCAGAATTGCAATCTATCACATCTGTCCCTGAAGTTGCAGATTTCTTTAGAAGATTTGCATTAACATTGGGAATAGTGAGGCATCGCAAGACCTCAGCATTGAAGTCCTGGAAATGTACAACATCTGCATCCTGATGCACCAGAAAAAGGGCCAAGCAACTGAGAATTTTCAAACATCAAAGTGAACAGTAAGATCGGTTAAGCCACAGATCCATGAACTTGCCTCAATGCATGCAAAGATACCAGGAAGTCCATGTCCACAACCAAGCTGAAATGTAACGTCAGTCTTAGTAAGAAAATAGAGACCAATAAGAGGAACAAAAGAAGTATTTATTCATCGATATTAGAAAGGAAAAAAAATCACAAAGCTGGGTGGTTCATCATAGTAATGCTAGTATCGGCAGTAAAATAGAGCAGTAATTGGAAAAAAATGATTTTGTTGAACTATTAAAGAATTAAACAAAACGAGAGTCTTTAGCCTTTTGTTTGTGTATGCTAATGAAGTCTTTTGCTTCACTTGTATGTTAAAGCGGTCAATCATTGTAGCATAAGAGAATGTGATAAATCGTTATCTGCTACAGTCTATGCTGAGGAATAGGACTGCAAATTAGAACCGAGATCATAACTCTGGCTGGCAAATACAAATTTTTAAGTATAAGTTCACCTCAAGAACGTATATAGTGTAAAATGAATTTCTAAACCCAACCCTAATACCATGAAAAAATGCACCCTGAAGGCATAAATTTCATGCACAGATATGGAATCGCTTCTAAATGTTCAATATTAATATGTTCTCAATTTGTTAAAGCATATTGAGATGGAGGATGCTGGTTCATGTTGACATCGTCCTACATAACAAGAAGAGCATGGATTAAGTGACCTCGTGATATACCAGTTGAGCTTTCCATCTAAATTCTTAAATTTTGGGGCTAGAATAAGTTTAGCATGGTAACAAAGTAGATTCGGTAACAGGAATCCAACAAATTTGTGTTTCTTCCCCATTAATTCTTTCTTCATATGAAAGAATGCATGTGAGGGGAGTGTTGGAAGTTGTCCCACATTAGAAGAATGTGGATTAAGTGGCCTATTGATATACCTGTTGGGTCTTCCACCATCCACCTAACAGCTTTATCTTTTGAATTGGAGTAAGTTTAATAGTTTCCCATGATGGTAAAGGATAAAGTGTTGAAATTACTTAAACATTATACAAGCACTAATATGTGAAAATTTTCATAGATAGTTAATACAAATTTCCGCAATTCAAAACATATATTTTCATTGAAGTTGGGACTTTTAAAGTTTGCCTTTTCAGCATCAAGCCTACGGTACACATTTAGAAGTACTATACAAAAAATGATATGAGCTTGCATTTGGATAGTTTCACTGTGGTAATGAGAATTAGAATCATCCTCTCCTTTGCATGTAAATGATGGGAGATGCAAAAAACTGTGATCCCTATGTCCACTTCATTCTCTCACATCACCCTACTTTCATTCCCATTTTAAAAATGAGAGTTATGAGATGGTTTAGCAATGAAACTGAGAATCAAGATGAAGTTAAATTACAGAAAAATCATGGTGATTATCATTCCCCATTCTCAAACCTTTAAACAAAAACAACCTAAATATTTCATTCCCATTTAACAATTAACACGACTGCAATGTAATTGACTCCCTTGGACGAGCATACAATCTCTGACACCACAAGATGACTCTACTTATGACACTTTCACGTCAAAAAATATGCTCAACCATACCACACATCAATTTCACATTACCTCTGTCCTAAATTCAAATTGTCTCTAATCTCACAAAATATTCAAAAATGAAACCAATCAGCTTTATCATGTTGAAACAACAAGTCACAACATACGATTGAAGCAAAAAAAAAAGTCACCTTAAAAATTAGAAGCGCACCTCTAACACGCGTTTTCCCTTTAGAGACAACAGCCCATTTTGAATCTCTGAGCGAAGAGCTTTAACTAAATCCAGTGAACCTTCCCATAGCTTCAGTCCTCCTATTGTCCACAAAACAAAGCATATGCATTACCATATATGTTATGCCACTTTGAAAATAAAAAACCAAACATTTATCCATTATAACAAAAGCCACCAAATCATCATAGTTAACCTCTACAAATTCCAACAAACCTTCATATTTTCCTGGGACCAAATCAGAATTGGACAATTTGAAAACCTCTCGTGTACTGACCCGGCCCTGAAACAATTAAATAGAATAATGTCATTGATTTCTGGCATTTTCTAGCTATAAAAACAAGGGCAATATCTTCTGATAACTGACCTTAAGCAGAGTAAGTCCGCCCAAGTTTACTTCTTCGACGGCGCATTTCACTGTCGATGAAACCTATCCGAATTCGAGATGAAATTGTTAGAGCCTCATCAGGCCATCAAAATGAAGGAATTTAAATGGAATAGGAAAAGAAACCTCAGAGGGAAGCACTTCGAGGCAAGGTGGTGGCGGAGGAGGTGGAGAAGAGGCGGTGCTAAACCCAAACCCTAAGTCCTGCTTCTCGTTGGTAGAGAACATGAAGCGAAACGTATCGGAACTCTGCTGCCGAGTAGGGTTATGGAGGAAATTAAGAAAATAATTACTTGCGACTGAACAGGAGATATAAAAGCTAACACTAGGAGAAGAAAATTGATATTTAGGGGGGAAATGCAAACCTCGGAGGAGTTGGCCGCCATCGGAGACGGAGGATGCTGGTGACTCGGTGCACATGAGCTTCATAAGTTCGGCGGTTAAAGAGAACCGTTTGGGCGGGTTGGTAGAAGAACTGGACTCAGGTTTATGGGCCTGCATCGTGGCTAAGCCCGTTGATTTAGGAGCTTGATCATTTGAGTCTTAGAGCAAGTCTAATGGGTGTAAAGCCAGGACTAGTGGGATCAAGAGGGGAGAGATAGAAGAGGCGCCCATAAAAAATTCTTGAGAGTACAATAGTCAGGGGTCTTTTTTCGTATAATGAGAGAGACTTGAGTGGTATACTTGAAATTGCCGACATGTCAATGGAAGTTTGATTTAGTAGAAAGAGTCGATACAGTGGGGGGAGTCGAGACTCTTTGTCGTTGGAGACTTATCTTTTTGATTGACAGCATCGTGTAAACGTTGCGTGTTGGATTTGCTCTTAAGACTATATAAAAAAGAACATTATTTTAGAGTTTGGAAGTAAAAAAATCAATTTATTGCGATAAAATTTTATTTTTTGTTATGTTGAAATTGGAATGAAAATTTACTTCTATACTTAAAAAGTTAAAACAATCTGTATATATGTATTAAAAATAAAATATTCGTCTATTACTTGTGTCTTTTATTTTTCACAGCGTTTTGCAACATGTATTACAAAATACCAGCCTTACTTCTTGTGTTGGTCAAAATTACGCAACTTCATTTTCCTTAAGCCTGTCAAACACTCGGGACGGTTTCAGTCCACGCCATCCTCTACCCTCTCCACTGAATATTCACCTCTTCTCCCTCTCGTCAAATTACACACTCCAACTTAAACGGTTAATTCTACTCCTAAACCGTTCCGTATAACGACTAGAGAGTCAACTTCTTCTTTAGGGTTCGAAAGGGAGATGTTGTGTTCTCCAGAGATGGTATCAAGTTCGAGATTGATAAATTTTTTGGGGTTTGTTCTACTCTCTCTCTCTCTCTCTCGCTCTCTTCTTCTTGTATATAGTAAAATGTCAAGAACATGCAAATTCTTAAGAACAATTCGAACCAATAACACTGATCGAACTGCAAAACTATGACCTTGAATTGATACCTGCTTCTCCTTCAACAAAAGCTTAGGATCTCCTCAAGAGGCTATAGCAACAATATTCATCAAAATACAAGATAGGAAATCCTAGAAACATCACATGACTATTTATATCAACTACTAGACAAAGAACTAAGTTTTACTCTCCCATCATTTCTCGGCTGCACGGCCCAAACTAACTCATAACCACTGAGTACCCGAACGATGACACATCACTTAAAGACATAAAGACCAAAATGAACTTACTTATCAACGATTTTATTTCTTTAGTTCCCGACAAAACTTTCGCCTTAGAAAAGCTTGTCCTCAAGCTTACTTGTCGAAGCTCATCTTCAAGATTCAAGGTCTTTGGTTGCACCTCAAGAATAATATTGGCCTAAATTATGGAGCTAATACGTTGCCAATTTTCAAAACCACACCATGCACATCCCCATCCAACTCCTTTGGCAAACTAAAAAGAAGTTGGAAGCCTTAAAGCATTAAGGCCAAATTATCACTAATTTAGGTGTAGGAAGCCTTAAAACATTACTGATTCATGACAATCGCTAGCTTTAACCTAAGTTTTATAGTTATTGCATTCGTATTGATTCTACTATCGTTAGCTAGAATCTAAACCCAAATTATACTATCCTTTTCCAATTACTAATTTCTCTTTGCAGGTGATAATTACTAAAATCATTTCGAAGGTCAAGTGATCAATTTAACCTAACATTACAATTGACTTAGTATAAAGCCTACAATCTAAATCGACATATAAGGTATTAAGAATCAATCATTGCAATGAATGAAAACCCCTATTTTCCCATAACCTTAGACTATAAATGTAGTTGTTTATACTCAAGGAAGCATAAAAATACATAGAAGAAGAATAAATCATAATCATAGATATAAATAGTGCGATATAAATACCGTTTGATGACAAATAATCTTCTCTATTGCTCTCTAGCTTCAAAGCCTCTTCTCCTACTTACAAACTGAAGAGGTCCCTTAATAATAACTTAAAAACTGATATATAGCAGGTTAAAATCGTAGGGGCAAAATAGGAAATTTCTTGTTTTACAAGTTCAAAACAGCTTGTATGCCACTGGGCACGAGCGTCTTCTCCAGACTTGTCTCCATGCCCATCATGAAGCCCGTTACGCCCGTGGGTATGGGCATGGTGAGTGGTACTCAAACAGTGGCTTCCATCTTAGAGCTCCTCCGAACCAAGGCCATCCCGCCGTGATGGTAGGCGTTACGGGCATCTCTACGGGGTAGTAATGCTTGTATCCTCTAGTGTTGCTCCTATTCTCCAAAATCGCTCCTTTTCCTTCTTTTTTCTCAAACCAGAAGTAAATATATCACGGAGAAATAAAAAGGGATAATTGAACATATAATCAACACAAATGGGAACGAAAATAGTTAAAAAGTAGGCTAAAAGTATCGAATTATACACTAAGATGCGTCCACATCACCCTATGAAAAACCGGCCACCAATTTCTTTCAACCCACTTCCGCTTCCCTTTGTCTCCAGGATCTGAAGGGACTCTTCCTTTTCCGAGCAAACCTTCCTCAAATACGGTCCTTACAAGGCTTTTGTCCGTGTCTGGAGGATTGTTCGCTCTATGATGTTGACATGGGAAAGAGGCAAGGGCTCTCCTGACTAGTTGAAGAGTAGGTTGGATAGGGGAGTAATCAATGATGTCTGGTTCTCTTATTTTCCTAATGGTCGTCTAAGCAATATAGATATGTTTATCGGTTCAGATTTGAATCAGCTTGGTTAAGAGATCTTTTATGGCGTCAAATTGTAACAGATTCATGCTCTCTTTCTATCCGCGAAAAGTTGGTGCAGGCTGGCCCAGTGTTGTTTTCTCTCTTAAGCCAGAGAAATCACCAGGTTTTTTTAGAATCATCGGGATATAGATGTTGTACACGCAGTCAGGTCTTTTTTCCATTCAGGGATCCTCTACTTGGGTATAAATGATACTTACATAGTCTTGATTCCGAAGAAACACAACCCTGAACAGATTGGTGACCTTTTACCTATTGCTTTATGCAATGTACTTTATAAGGTAGTCTCAAAGGCGTCTTAAAGTGTTGTTACAATCTTTCATTTTAGAAGAGTAGAGTACTTTTGTGCATGGACGTTCAATAACTGATAATGCCTTGGTCTTGTTTGAAATCATTGCAGAGGAAAAGACAAGGTAGAGAAGGAGTTATGGTTGTAAAGCTTGATATGTTGAAAGCCTATGATCGTATTGAGTGGTCTTATTTGAGATTGATATTGTCCTATTTGGGTTTTGCTAGTAGGTGGATTGAGTTGATTATGAGCTGCTTGAGCTCTATTCGATATTTTTTCCTCTGTGAGCAGAAAGTTCTGGACCCGGTTCTTCATTCGCGCGACATTAGACAAGGAGACCCAACATCTCCTTATCTTTTTATTCTTTGCGACCAAGGGTTGTCGAGTTTATTGCGTGGTTATGAATCCAGGGGATGGGTCCATGGGTGTCGTATTGCTCGGTCAGCACCTTATATAACTCATATGTTATTTGTAGATGACTCTTACTTGTATTGTAGAGCTCTAGAGTGAGAAGCATTGTGGTAATTTAGTCCCGATTTTAAATTTTCCTTGGCTGACAAATCCTGAGCCCTTATTTCTCTGGTGCTTTGGTAAATTCTTTGATGTTGTAGTCTGCACTTGGGTTTAATACCCAACATGTGATGACCTTTCCCGATTGGTTTGGTTCCATTATGCAGAATAATGATCCCTCCGTCATTGAGTTTCTATTTTTCTTTGTTGGTATTTGTGGAAAGATGTAATTATGAGAGTTCCGAAAAGCCCATCCTCCGTTGTTTATGATGTTGCCAATGCATAATTGTTTGAATGGTAAGTTGCTCAAGTGAGTTCTCCTTCTAGGGCACCAGAACGTGATGTGCTTTGTTTCGGTGGTCTTGCCTGAGTAGTAGAACTTTAAAGGTTAATGTGGATGGATCTTTATTTGAGCAAGATAAAGGTCATGGTTTCCAAGTCATTGTCCGTGATGATCAAGAGTGGTGGTACGAGCTTGGGCGGGTTTTAGGCTGGCTATTCTTCAACCAACTTGTGTAGAGGTCATTACTGTGAGATAAGATCTTTCTTGGATAAAGGACGCGGGTTGGAGTAGAGTTCATCCAGAGTCGGATTCTATGCTCTCATTTCCTCGTCAATGTTGTGCTTTCCTTTTGGTCTTCTGATTAAAGATTGTGTTTCTTTGCTTGATCAATATGTAAGTATTAATCTTTCTTTTATTGATCGTTCTGCAAATAAGGCTGTGGACAAGGCTGCTCACACCTTAGCTAGAGGAGCTCGTTCTTGCTTCAGACTGTGTGTTTCATGATTTGTCTGATGCTCTTACATCTGTAACAATTATGGATCTTATTGAATAAAGCACCCTTTTATATATAAAAAAAAGTTCTATTTCTTTTTATCCGATATATGAATAGTTTTATTTCCTTTTATCTGCACTGCGTCATACATAAGGTGAATTTTATACACCGACAAGAACTAAAGTCGAATCCACATTTTGAAGAACTCTATAACCAACCAGATCACATGAATGCTTCAAAATTGATGGCCCATTTTCTTATCTTCTCATTGCATACGTATCATCAATAATTGAGAGCAGAGTTGTCACATGCCCAACTCTAACCATTGTCGGTCATGATTTACCTTTGTTCCCGTCTCGTAAAAATGATTGAAGCACGTCATGCTAATACGAACACAAGCTCATCCCAGCAACGCAATAACCAATAAGCTTAACCAAGATCAACACATATAAATACAAAGATATAATAAGCATGTAGTAACTCATCTTGCACAGTACGATAAAACTATCATTCGTTCCTAGCCGTGTTCTAATCATGTTACTTCACTTACCTCTCTTTGGTCGGAAATTTGAACTTATAATGGTTTTGTTGGGAGAAACCAACGCTAGGATCCCGCCCCTCCGCAATGGCCCTCCTAACTCGGGCCGTTCTCTCGAGAACTCCCTTCACTGCTACATCAAATGCGTCCTCGAAGGTCTCCAATTTAGTCCTCGGATGAGCATACACTATCTTCGGAATCAAACCCAGCACCTCCTCTCTCATGCCCACCACTTGATCCTCTGAGATCCCAAGCAACGTATCTTTGATGCTAACTTTGGTTCCGTCCCCGTCGCTCATGGGTATGTACACGGAGTACTTGGTGTGATCCTTGGGTAAGTACCATACGTACTGCACATAAGCAGTGCCCGAATGGAAGAAAACAGGAATGCAACCGGCCAAGATGGAGTCGAACGTAGACCGCCTCGTGTACGAGTCCAC
>JAYMSW010005322.1:0-10133 GCA_036897725.1 Erodium texanum
AGCCGAAATTGGTACCAAACAGCCGAAGTTGACACCTTATTAACTAAATACAATAAAAAAACAACATGAAAATAAAACGATATGGACACAGATACGAATCCACCGATCTCGAGCGTGCCGCATAAACTGGGAAGCACGGCGATCGAACCAGCTCCATGGCAAAACTGACTATCCAGTACGAAGCTAGACGATCAGCCAAAACAACCAACAGGTACCGAACAAGGGGGATGGAAAGCCGGAGGACGACGGCGAAAGAGACAACAGCAAGGCGATGGTTGGATGGCAACTGCATCAAAAAACCAGAGAGAGGAGGGAAGAAGGAGAGAGAGCTTAGAGACTCATCTCCCCCTCCAACGATGACAAATGTTCAGCGGCTCAAGGGTTTGGAGAGGAGGAGCTCTAGGGTTCAGCGGCTCTTGCACAAAAACACGAATTAAAATGTGTTTATGTTACTAAACTAAACGAGTTTTGCCCGCTCAATCCAAACATCCTTATTCGTCGCATCTCCGAGTTTTAGCCATTTCCAAGGTTTAGAACTCTCGATGTTAACTTTGAAAACAAAAGAAATTCAAGTTCCTATATTTTATTTGCACTTAGTTTTATCTTGACGTTGGCAATTACAAGTCTATATTTGCTTTTGGACTAACAAGGTAATGATAATTTGACAATATATGGGTCATTATATAATGAATACATTTCCTTTATCTAACGAAATTTCAACTAACAGAGCATAATATAATGAATACATTTCCTCTATCTAACCAAATTTCATATATTACTTAAATATGTCAACAGAAGGCACATATAATGTGCAGCTTTTTCACAAGCATTTCAAAAAATACATTTTATAGCCTGCTTACAAAAGCGACATATATGAGCTTCCGAATTTTCTTTGCATATCGTGTCTTGCCTCTTGAAACCCTCTGATGAAGTTTCAATACCTCTCCTGCAAAGATCAAACACAAATGCATCAATAATACTGACTAAACACCTTAAAGTGGAGGAAACATAGAAGAAACAAGTTTCAATAGACACTATTTACGTCACTCAAGCATAAAGAAGGTTTGTAGATATATTCTACATAGGAAGTACTAAAAGGGTTTCTCTTTGTTAGCCTAAACAACTTTTATAGTTGGTTGATGTATAGAATAACAATTTGTCATAGCCTCCTTTATCAGTAATTGGAGAACAACCTCAAGAAACCACTATCTACTACTCTCCTTTCACAACCCAAAGATGCAGCCTGTGTTCTCAATCATACCCTTATGGCCATTTTTTTTTCACACAACAGTAACAAGGTCTCGAGAATAATACACTTGGTAGTTACCATTTAACTCTAAAAGCTAATCTCTCAAAAGTAAGGAATTATATAATATAAGGAGATGGATCAAGTGTTCAATTTTTAGCTCATTACCAGATAGCAACGATGCTTATATAGTTATCAGAAAGTTTCTTACTTGGTTCGCCCCAGTTTGTCCCTTAGGTGTGTGATTCACATGCTGTCCTTGCAGATCCTCCTGCTCCACCACCAGCGAGAACCTTTGACCATCTTCATACTCCTTAGATGCCTGAGCTCCATCTATTTCCTGGCCCTGTCCACTTGGTTGGGGATAATTTCCTTGCTGCTGCTGATTGTAAGGACCCCGATATGGAGGCACTGCATCCCTTCCTTCTCTTTGTCCTGGCTGACCATAATTTTGTGGAGCCCCACGATTTGGCACTGGACCTACCCTTTCTCCGTGTCCTGGCTGACCATAATTTTGTGGAGCCCCATGATTCGGCACTGGACCTACCCTTTCTCTATGTCCTGGCTGACCATAATTTTGTGGAGCCCCATGATTCGGAGCAGGGCCTACCCTTCCCCCTTGTCCTGGCTGACTATAATTTTGTGGAGCCCCATGATTCGAAACTGGGCCTACCCTTTCTCCTTGTCCAGGCTGACCATAATTTTGTGGAGGCCTGCAGTTTGGCATTGGACCTCTTCCATCTCCATGTCCTGGCTGACCATAATTCTGTGGAAGCCCACGATTCAGCACTGGACCTATCCATTCTCCTTGTCCTGGTAGACCGTAATCTTGCGAAGGCCTGTAGTTTGGCATTGGAGCTCTTCCATCTCCATGTCCTGGTGGACCGTAATCTTGCGAAGGCCTGTAGTTTGGCATTGGAGCTCTTCCATCTCCATGTCCAGGTGTACCGTAATCTTGCTGAGGCCTGTAGTTCTGCACAGGACCGTTTCTGTCTACTTGTCCGTGAGAACCGTAATCTTGTGAAGGCCCGTAGTTTGGAGTTGGGCCTCTTCTGTCCACTTGCCCCATTTGGACATAATTCCTTCCATCTCCTTGGTCATTGTAGTTGGCCTTGTATTGCCTATCCGGCACACGCCTTGCATCCCTATCATGGGGCCTTTGAGGTGGCCTCTTCTGGTATTTAGCTGGAGGTGGTCTTGGTATGATTTCTCCATTAATGTATTTGTCACCTGATGTTTACAACATAAAAATCTCTAAACCCAATGACGAACATACAAGTATCCATGGATTATTTAACTCATTATGTGTGAATCCAAGTTCTAGACTCAACTCAACTACTTGAATCAGCTCAAGAGCACAAAGAATCGAAGACAGTGTAATTCAATGGAAGGTGAAAAAAAACCATACCTCCATACTCCTTAGTCTCTGGATAAAGATAGGAATCGGGCAATACAAACACAACTCTGGGAATTTCTGATCAACCAAGCCATAAAAGTTCACATCAGTGAGCAACAAATACTTATACCATATTCAAACCAGAGGCTACAATCACTTACTATGGAACTTTTCTGCTTCTTCTTCAGACATAACTGCCTGAAAGCCCTGGTAAGTGGTGGTGCTACAAGCATAGATTTTCGATCTCGCCTCTTCAATACTGTACCCAACAAAACTTGGCTCAATAACAATTCACACAGTATCTTCCACAATTCACACCTAGTTTTAAGTTTTTCCATTGAGCAGCATTTCATTCAAAAAAATAATTCTTTCTTCAAACCCAACATTTTTTCTCAGCAACCAAACAAAATTACTACTCATATATAATGCTCCAAGGCTCCATTTGAACTTGAAACATAAAAAAAAGACATTTTTTTTTTCAATTTCCATCTTCAGATACCTAAACAAAAACAACCAAGCAAAAAATACTACACAAGGAAGCGAGGGCGAGAGAGAGAGACCTGATGTTGAGGCCTTCGGCGCAAATCTCTTCGTACCTAGCGACCATCTCCTCAGGGAAGATCTTCGGGTATTCGGGGAAGTCGATCACGAAGAGCCAGTGCTTGTAATCGCAACCCTCGAACAGTATGTCATTGGGGCCAAGTTCTCCGTCGGGTCTTCCCAACGGCTGGGACGCCGATAGGGAAACCGAAGAAGACTTCAGCGTCCGAAATTGAAGTAGCAGCAATGCTGAAGCTGCCGGAGCTGAAGATCGAATGGAGGATCGCAGAGGAGCGGGAGAGGAGACCGCGGAGACTGAAGAAATAGTGCGTCGGGAGGAGGAGAGAGAGGTCAGAGCTCGCCAGAGCCGGAGCGAATTCAATGCCATAGCAGAGAGTGGTGATCGAGAGGGTTTCGAAGATGGAGATTGGGGAGTGATCAGGGTTTAGGGTTTATAGTTGAAAAAGAAGAAGAAGCAATTTTATGGGCCTTATTTATTGGGCCGGTCAGTGAATAATTATAGGCCCATTTAATGTCAACCCATCAACTTAGCCAAGCCCAATGGCTTGTTTGTTTTACTTGTTTAGCATCACTCTCTTCAGACTCGATGGCCACTGAAGCATAGTCTCTGTAGCAATGAAGAAGCTACACAAACTCAATCTCTTCTCTTCAACCAAAAATGGCATCTTTTTAGTGAGAGAGAGAAGAGGGTTTGAAATCGCATGTGGGTGGTTTTGGGTTTGGTGAGAGAGAGAGACTAAACGAATTGCAGAGGTTTCAATGCAATTGAAGATGGGTTTGGTATATAAAATCACAATCATTGCCCAGAAACCAACAACTCGATCCCATGTTCTCTCCATTATAAAATACTCTGATTTTGACTCCTTCACGCTTCCCCATTTCCTGGGTTTTTCACTGTCACTCACTTCTCAGCTGTCTCACTCATTTTCCCGTGAAAGTTTCATCTGGGTTTTCTGTAGAGTGCGAGAAAATGGTGGAGGTGATACAGGAAGGGAGGTCTCTGGCCGAAACTCCTACTTACTCTGTGGCTTTGGTGGTCACAATCATGGTTTTTGTTTGCTTTATCGTGGAGCGCTCCATCTACAGATTTGGAAAGGTAAGAACTTTAAGCAGGGAGAGAAAATGCTGGGATGGGGTTTATTTTAACTATTATTCTATTTGGTTGCTGAGAAAATAAGGGAAGAGACTGGTTTTAAAATAATATCATTAGGATTCTGGTATCTTGGTCCCAGAGATGGGTTTTTTCTTCTTCTGGGTGTCTAATATAATTAGTAGTGATTGGTTACTGTGAAAATCCAAAGGGAGGGAAAGGGTGAAGTTTTTGTTATTTTTTGGGATGTTTAATTTGCAATGATTGGTTACTGAGAAAATCCATGAAAATGGATGAAACTGTGTGCAATGCTTACATTTTCAGTTTTTGTGACCAACAAATTGGCTTATCTATTTTGCCAAGATTAGCATCAACTTTGCAGTAAAAGAAACTGCTTATTCTGCTTGTGGGTATGCTGATTTCTGTTTGTGTTTTGTTTGTTGTGTACAGTGGTTAAAGAAGACCAAGAGAAAGGCTCTTTATGCTTCTTTGGAGAAGATGAAGGAAGGCAAGTCAGCAATTCATATACGTTTGTTGATTTAAGATAAATGTAGTATAGATGCAGACTTTATCGTTTTAGAGTCCTAATATGCATTATCATAACATTTGCTGGTATGCGATTTGGGATTGACCAGTGTGATTTTTGCTGATTTTCCTTTTTGTCATGGTAGAGCTGATGCTACTTGGACTTATATCATTGCTATTGGCGCAATGCGCGAGGTGGATTTCTGAGATTTGTGTGAACTCATCTCTGTTCAACAGTACATTCTATCTCTGCTCTGAGAAAGATTATGGTGTCAATGAGAATCTTATACGTGATAGCGCTTTCTTGTTTAGTAATGAGAGTGATATTCCTCCCAAAGGAATAAACACTGTTCCACCTCATCACTGTGGTGAGGTAAATCACTTTTGTCCTAAATGTAATGCATTTTCCGTAATTTTCATTTAATAAATCCCATGGTTGGTTTCAGGGCCGTGAACCTTTTGTCTCACATCAGGGTCTTGAGCAGCTCCACAGATTTTTGTTTGTTCTTGGCATCACTCATGTTCTATATAGTTGCCTCGCAGTTGGTGTGGCCATGAGCAAGGTACAGTCTTCATATTTTATGATTTGCTTGTATTTGGAGACACGATCTCATTCATAGAGATGTGATAGTTCAAAATAATGTAATTGTTAAGTCATTCAAGAGGTTCATAACTTTCTGAATATGTGTCTTTGTAGATTTACAGCTGGAGAAATTGGGAAAACCAAGCCACCATAGCAAATGTAGTGGGAGAGGGTAATTTGCAAGATACACTCTAATAAATAAACAAAATGCAGCTATTTTTTGATAACATGATTTGGCTTGAATTTATGATGATTTTTAGTTTTTATTGCAAAAAAAAGGCCTTTGGCTTCTATACTAGGCATGTGAAATGACATGTTTGGTATTAGCATTCTCTTCATGACATACTTTTCTAGTTTCATTATGAGTATTGATGAGGCATATCATGGGAAGTTTCATGCAAAATCATGATGCGTTTTTATAGTTTAGTTAAATATTGAAACCTGTTTATAATGTTATTATATAACTATAACTATAAGTTTATTTCTACTTCAAGCTATCACTGTTGACAGATTTTGTAACATTCATTATGTTCTACAGCAAAGACAAACAAGATGATGAGGCGACAGACTACCTTTCTATTCCATCACACCTCTCATCCATGGAGCAGGAATCGGGTTATGATCTGGATGGTGAACTTCTATGCTTTTTATGTACTCCATATTTGAATATCGGTTAATCTTGTCATCTTTACTCTATCTCTGTATCCTTTCTTTGTCAATTTTTTGTGATGGTGCTTAACTCCATTGAACAGGTAAAGAAAAAGCAAAAGGGATTTAAGAATCGTCACAAAAATCTATTAGGAACCTTGTGATGTGAACATGCAGATAGAGTAAAGATGGCAATGTTAGAGGATCCTACAATTGCTTTAAACTACCCTTTGAATCGCCCACTTCTGAAAAACTACCTTTTGACAAAATGTAAACTTTAAACTACCCTTTTGAATAGCCCAATTACAGGAGGTAAAATGACTATAGCAGAGAACATAGAGTGCGTTTCTTGACTCAAATGAATCATGAAAAATAAACAAGAAGTTTGGGTCAGAACTGTTTTCAAACAAAACTGTAGTTAAAAGTTCACATTTTGTCAACATGTAGTTTTTGAAAGTGGATGATTCAAAAGGGTAGTCTTAAGTAGTTACCCCTTATAAATATCTGTAAGGTAAAGTTAACCTTGTGATGTGAACATGCAGCTCTGCTTTCTTCGCCAATTCAGGACCTCAATACAGAAATCTGATTACTTGGCACTGCGTTTGGGTTTCATCACTGTGTGTATCTTACTTCTATTTATAATGATTTTAATGTCCCTTTTTTGTATTTTCTCTGTTAAATTTGGAATAATTTCACGATTTTCAGAAGCATAAACTGCCACTTTCGTATAATTTCCATAACTATATGGTCCGGAGCATGGAAGACGAGTTTCAGGGTATTTTGGGCATTAGGTATAATCTCATCTTGCTTTTTCCTGACTTTAGAAAAATCATATCAACTCGGAGCACTGCGTATTTAACTTATCTTCTCTTTTGCAGCTGGCCACTTTGGGGGTACGCAATAGTGTGCATTTTCATAAATATTCATGGTATTTTTTTTCTTCAAATGAAAATAAAATCATTTATTAATTTCACATTATATCTCCCGAAACATTTGAGTTCTTTAATTGTTTCAGGTCTCAATATTTACTTCTGGATTTCTTTTATCCCCGCCATTGTAAGTACACCTATTCTTGATATCAGAATCAAAAAATAATTTCCTGACTTAAATTGCTTTGTTTTCTCTATGCCATTTACATGTGGTAGCTTATCATGTTGGTGGGGACAAAACTTCAACACGTTGTCTCCTCCTTAGCCCTTGAAGTTTTAGAACAATTGGGCCGTGCTCAAGTAAAGCCTTGTGATGATCTGTTCTGGTTTGGAAAACCAGAAATTTTACTTCGGCTTATACAATTCATTATATTTCAGGTAACTATGTGAGATTGTTAGTTACTGATCCGATTTGTGTTTTTGGTACCTTATGTTTCTTATTCTCATTATCTTTCTATTACAGAATGCCTTTGAAATGGCCACATTTATATGGTCCTTGGTACGACTTCTAAATCTTTGGAACCTTCTAGATTGTCCCTCTGACACAAACTTAGTACTAAGATTCAACCTTTTCCCCTTAAAGATCAGAATGGAACTGTTAAGATATTCCAAGCTTTTATCGATGTGAAACAATGCGTTTAATTTGACTCTTGTGGTATTTTGTGTTTCTAGTGGGGAATCAAGGAGAGATCGTGCTTCATGAAGAACCATATGATGATAGCCATCCGATTGACTTCCGGGTATGCTTCCTTCTCACAAATTCAATAATGCACATCATTTAGCAAAATGGTAATAGTATTTTGCACTGGAGTAATCGTTGTTTGCTATTCGTTTCGGTCAAATGCAGGGTTATTGTTCAGTTATGGTGTAGCTATAGCACAGTGCCGATTAACATACTCATTACACAGGTTCGTTAATTCTAGGGATAATCTCACAAAAGTACACTGACTTTATCACATATCTCATTTAACTACACTAACTTATTAAACTTTCAAATTTTCTCACTTCACTCTATTTTGGTAATAAATGACAATACACCCTTCATTAGTTTTCAAATTTTCAAAAAATATGTCATTGCTACAGCAAATTTTTTCCGGACTTCTGACTTATCTTATTGCTCAAAGGGTATTTTTGTCATTTATATCAAAATAGTGTAAAGGGAGAAAATTTGGAATTCAATGTAGTTTAGCGAGAAATTTGACAAGGTTAATGTACTTGTATAAGATTATCCCTTAATATTTTATGCATTACTTTCAGCCCATTATGCATCATTTATATGATTTCTAGTCAATGATGCATAGTTTTGTAGATGAATTAGTTTAGACATGTTATGTTTTTTGATACGAGTTAAAACATCAGATACTACAATTCTTTAGCCTTAATGTATATGTTCAGATGGGATCACAATGCAAGAAAACTTTGGTAGCGGAGAGTGTGAGAGAATCGCTCCACAGCTGGTGCAAGAGAGTGAAGCACAAATCGAAACTCTCTCACGCCACAAGGTCAGTGTGTTCTCTTGACACGACAACAACAATCGAGGAAGGAGATGAAGTCACAGTGGGGTCCGGGACTCTATCCCGGAGCTCTTCCATAGGCTCACTGAACAATGTGGATAATGCTGTTCTTGATCAGTCCAAAGACGAACACATCTCTCGTGTTGAAGATTATTTATCTGATTCGTTAAGGTTTGTTACTTCTGAGGCCCTGAACAATGCGTTGGAGGATGATATAGATGGAGAAGACGATGATAGAGAAGAAGGTAGAATCGTGACTCTCTTTGATTTGTTTAGGAAGACATGAAACTAGCCATCCATGAATCATCATAGTGTAGCTTGTATCATTTGACAAACAAATTGTATGTTTAAGGTTGAGTTTAGCTAAGAAACATCCTAGCAAAGTACTGTTCAACAGATGATGCAAGTGCTGAAGTACACATTGCTGCATCATTTTTGTTGATTCATATGTGCTTGTGTTGCTAATTAGATGTACAATAGTCACATCTTAGAATAGTTGCAATGGGGGTGCTAGGCCACCGCTCAAAGTGCAGCACCTGATGTCAAGGGACGCCTGTGAATGTGGGCGTCCAACGACAACAAGCGTCCAATGCTAGACATAGCGCCTGACGCCCAACAAGAAAGGAAGAAGAGTTTGGATAGAGAAGAAATGGGACAGCCTCCCTCTTCCAGCATCTCCACTACCATGCTAATCCGACACCATCACTACAGGTGTTCTCAGAGAATCCACAATGGTGGCATTAGGTGGAAGAGGCGCTGAAGGATTCCACGCGAAAGAGAGTGGTAACGATGGACGGCTGCCGTGGAGGGAGGAATACTCGCTCTTTTTCTCCTTTCCCTCCCTCCTCTTCCCATCTCACTTTATTTTTCCTAGCAATGGACGCTTTTGGGCGTCAATGTCAACGACAGATGCCTCTGCCGGCTAGCGTCCTCATGGCGCCAGCACTATCGAGGAACGTCCGCTAGAACATTTCCTTGACGCCTCCCATTGTGGATGCCCTCCCCTCCCTCTTCCTCCTATCTCTCTTCATTTTTCCTGGGGCTAGATGCTCTGTTGGGCGTCAATGCCGATGATAGACGCCCACACTGGCTGGCGTCTTCTTGGCGCCAGCACTATTGAGTCTGCTATGGCATTCTCACGACGTCTCCCATTATTGATGCCCTTACAGAAAGGATACCGGTTAGTGCTGGTAGGAGCGCTAGTGAGATGGCGCTGAAGAAAAAATTGGAACGCCCTTTACAAAGAGGGACTCCTTGAAAGAAACTCTGTCAAATCAATCAAACGTGACACGTAAACTCCTATCAAATCCTCTCTCTATTTTGCCGACTCCAATGTACTCCCAAAAAATTGGTACCGACCCTTATTTGATCTCTCTAACTTGACACCAACGATCCGATATCCCTGCACTTATAAGACGCTAAATATATGGAATAAGACTCTAGAACTAGAGACTCATAACACACACATATCGGATAAAACTCTACAACTAAAACCTAATGTTAAGAATTAAATCAAATTGCTATAACAATAACAGAGTAAAATGCAACCAAGCAAAAACCCAATACACACATAACAACAACAACATCACATGATCAAACAAAAAGCCTTAAAAACAACTCGTTCAGACAAACTTAACAACA
>JAYMSW010005323.1:0-10133 GCA_036897725.1 Erodium texanum
GTGTGCCCTAGCCGAGCTGGCTCTGGGGCCTTTTTTATGGTGTGCATGGCTGCGATCTACAATGACGGGGGATCCACCCCTAGGCTGTGAGGCGCGACGGCTATGAATGTCGCCCTAGAGATCGCTTCGTGGGCCTTGAACCGAGACCTGGTCCGGTGAAACCCTAGGGCATCGCGTGGACTCCCAATGGTTGCGCCGTTGTTCGCTCCAGCATGACCGGCCGCTCTCCTTCCTTGACTGGCTCTGTTCTTCTCTCTAGTTTTTGTTTTATACTTCGTATTTTTATATGTTTTAAAACTTTATAAAATCATCATTTTGAAACATTTAAACAAAGTGTAACAAAAAGAAGAGGACTACAACATCTAAAAAAAGTGGATAGCTCGTAGCTCTTTTTTGCGATTATCCATAAAAATAAAATCGACACAATTACGGCAGAACATTTCCTGAATTCTGATACTGTCAAGTTTCAAGAGCAAATAAGCTGTTGGCAAATGTCACTTATTCATAACACAGAACCGATCCAACAGCAATTACAAAATCCGAGTTACACAAACACTTTCTAAATTAACAGGGCTGGAAAGCAAAGTATCTGCAACAAATCTTCGACATTATCTGATTAAAGTTTACAACTAAAACATAAGACACCACGTTCCATCAGAAAGAAGCTCGTCCATCTCAACCAATAAGCAACTTGTTCCCATCCAAGAAGCTGTAGGTGGGCACCTCTAGATTGTAGGGCGCAGGCCCTTTGCGAATCCTACCAGATATGTCATAGTGTGAACCATGGCATGGGCAAAACCATCCACCAAAGTCACCAGCATTTGGCAAGGGAATGCATCCCAGATGGGTGCAAACTCCGATCACAATAAGCCATTCCGGGTCCTTGACCCTCTGTTGGTCTTCCTGCGGGTCCCGAAGAGATCCCAAGTCAACACTGTTGGCCAGCTTGATGTCATCCTCAGTTCGGCGCCTGATGAAGACCGGCTTCCCACGCCACTTCACAGTCACAGTGGTTCCAGGCTCGATGCTGGAGAGGTCAACCTCGAGGGATGCCATGGCAAGAACATCCTTACTGGCTGACATGCTCAGCACAAACTTTAGGACAAGGAGACGGATCAGTGATGCATACACAAACCTGCCACCTGTCAAAACAAAGTAGGCAAATGCTCGCTTGCTGGGGTCGCCTGGTGGGTAACGCTCATGGTTGTATTCATCGTAGACTATCTTTGATGTGGGTTTCTTCACAGCTGCCACAGTCGGAGGAATGTCTGAAATCAGGCTGTTCTCATCTTTTGGAATGACTGACTCAGAGGCAAAACCTGAAAAAAGAAAGGCAATCATTGACAGAAAAGCAGCAAATAAATAGACAAATTGATTCTAAACCAGAACAAGATCAACTAAAGAAAGGAAGTGCAGAGATATACAATTTTTTTTCTTTATTTTCTGGCAAGCAGACAAATACTATCAAATCTTCATGGTGATAGATTCCATTATTTCAAATCACATGGCACCCACTGTGATAGAACTATACCACCAGTCCTGATCAGTGTTCTAAAAATCCTGACATCCCCTCCAAAACTTGGTTAAACTTAACTACCGAGCTCAATAAGTGGAAATCAGTCAAACTTGGTCAACTCAGTCAACTATTCTTCATTTAAAATTCTGAAGTGTATATAAAAATTTATGCTTGGAGATATGCATACAATGAAGGCAGAAAGAGATTATTGATAGCAAGTTCAAGTCACTTTTCAAGTACAATGAAATTTCACATAACATGAATTAATATGTGTTTGCAACTATCTTACTTTACTAACCTATTGCTATTTTTTCTCTTTAATATATGTATTATATATTAATATATTTATTTAATCATGAGTTTTGCCAATATCTCCCTGATTAGACAAAAGACCCTTTTTTGCTGCCTCGCCGAGTTGTGGCTAATCCCAAGTTTTTAGAACCTTGATCCTGATGGTTTAATAACAATAGAATAGACATTATGTAATAACTCCTCGATTCAGCTTACTTACCTATTCCACATGTTCTATGGAATTCACAAAACACTCACATTCTTAGGGTGCAAACTTGAGGTTGTTAGAAGTTCATTTTAAGACAATAAAATAGTCAGGCAGAAAAGATACACTAAACCAAAAGGAACAAATTTCAAACCCCATCATATAATCATGTATGCTGTACATGACATACTATAGAAAATGTTAATTAACTGTGGGATAAAAGGAAGCATATTGGTAATAGCTAGATTATGTTAAGGTAAAAATACTCCATCTTTGTATGCTAGTTCTTGTCCAGGCACATCCATCCATCACAAAAAGAAGACTAAACAACCTTAAGAGCTGAAACAACAACTGTTAAATCAACAAAATAAACGGATGAAAATCAAGTAGCTCAACAAAAGACATGAACATTTTACCTATCAGTATAGAGTAGATATGACATTAATTTCTCAGATACAAACAAACCACGAATTACAAATACAATTTCAAACTCTGATTTCAAATCAAATCAACTACAAATAAATATTCTATACACAGTTCAAGCCTAAATGAGCTGAGATACTTTCAATAAGTTCATATGGGTTCCCACTAACACACAATCGGTACCAATAAATTCCTAGCCAAAAAATTATAATCAGCACAAAAAAGGTACAAAAGTTATAACAGCTTCCCCAACACAGTCAATTAGGGTTGGGAGATTGGCTCAAAATTCAGAAAATGCTAGCCTAATAGTCCAGCTTCTAGGCTAATAGCCCAGCTAGCGGCCTATGAGAATTCGCTTGGGTGGTTAGCTAAGCGTCTGGGCTAATAACCCATGGTGGTACCAACGGCTAGTTTGATCAACTAATGGGGCACTGCCATGTGTCCTGAAATTTCAAAATAATAATAATAAAATTCCTACTAGTCCAGCTTGGGCTATTCCCACTATTTGACAATTTCTATTAGCCTATATTTTGTACTTTCTCTCTCTAGTGAAAAACCTTTTTTGACTATAATATCCTGGACTGGGCTATTTGTATTGGAGATGCTCTAAATTTAATTGCAAACCCTTGTTCCAATCAAAGCAATTACAACCATTCAACGCACAATTCTAATTTAAATGAGCTGAGATGCTTCCAATAAATTCAATCCTGTTACTACAAACAGACAATAAATACCAATAATTTGAAGGACCCAAAACCTTTCCCCGATTTAAGCAACTAACAGTAGTATTCAATACGCAGTTCTATCCTAAATGAACTGATATGCTTCCAATGAGTTCATTTCAGTTCCAAAACAAACATAAAATTAGCACCCATAAATGCCCAATTGCAAACCGAAAAAATCGAGCTAAAAATAAATAAATAACCGAAACAACCCCAAATTCAACCAATTGAAAAAGGAGCTAACATAAACCTAGAATCAACCAATCCCTAACCTCTGTGAGGGACAAGAAAGTCGGGTCTGACAGTGAAGGGATCAAAGAAGGAAGCAGATCTGGCGTCACCGGAAGAGGACGAATCTCCGCCGCCGTGAATCAGGTCCCGGGAGGCGACGGCGGGGGCTGCACGGACGGACCTCCACGGGGACGAGGAGAGAGAACCAGAGAGCCTCCTCGCAGCTACTCTCAGCATCTTCTGGGTCTTGTGGCGGAGAAACGAAGAAGACGATCTCTGGTTTAGACTAGTAGTTGGATTCGGTTTGGGGGTTTTGATCGTGTCGCGTGCCTTTCTCGTTTTCGTCTTGGTCAAATTTTGAGGTCTGAGATTGGCTCCGGTTTGGACACGTCAGCAGCTGAAACTGGATGGGTTAAGAAGAGTGTTTCCATAAGCATTCCGCAGTAGATAGTTCAATTATACTAAAAAAAAAATAGTAGAATATTAATTAAAAAATATTATTTTGAAAAGAGAAAGCTAAAAAATAAGTGTTGATTAAAAAAATATTAATTTAATAAATATGATTTCAAATATGGTCTATTTATTTTGTATGTTAACATAATGAAAAATTTAAAAAATATGTTTCTTTTATATGTTAAGACAAAAATACTCTTAATAATATATATTTCAAAACACAAGTTTTCTGCCTTACCGTATTTTTGTCTTCCTCGTTTGCAATCTTAAATATTCTCCAGCCTCTTTCTTCTCTTTTTTACTTGTTGTAACATCAATAATTTTAATGAATGGTTGGTCGGAGATGAATAGGTTTATATGTGCTCGCTTAAGTTCCGATTTTGAAAAACAAATTCCCAACAAATTTGATGAGTTTCCGTGGTATGGTAACAGTTCGAGGAAATAGTCATCTTCAAGTTTTAAGTTCTCGAACGGTCGGAGCTTATCGATCAGACACCGATATGACTAGATCTAGATCTGATCGAAACAAACTCGCATCTCCTCTACTGTGTCTGGTTCCCTATCAACGATGCTAAAGTGCTCAATGGGAAGTTCCTTGTTTCGACTTTTCGCCTACTCGATCTCACCGTTCACTTGTCGATTTTGTTGTGTTGAAACTCCTCTAATATGAACCTTGTACAATTTGAATCTTGTCAAAATAACACGCACTCCATTTATAACAATACAATTTTCAACTAAATTGGATGGACTGAACTTCTTACAGAGGAAGAGGATGATAATCTCCGTTACTAATGTATTTCAGAAGCCATACCACAACAAAATATGATAAAATCATTGCTACATACATACTGGATGGACTTTATTGGTGACTGTGATCCATTCTAAAAGGAACCATTCTGCTTTCCAGAACACTATACAAGTTATTTCTTTTTTGTTTATGATTACTTGATTTTTTGTATCCATTTTTTAATTTATGAAAAAAAAATTGATTCCTTAGAAATATCTAATCCTAATGCATTTTTTTGTTGATCATTCATTTGAAAAATTGTTGTATTGATAAATAAGGAGTGAGACTAAAGGCTGGAACACAGATTGAACAAGGAAAGAAGAGAGAATTTGTTTTGATTTTAATAGGGGCATTTTTGTCCTAACGTATCAAAAAAAAAGTACAAATTTCAAATTTATATAAAATAAATAGACCATATTTAGAGGCATAATTTATCAAAATTTCCCTTTGGTAAATGCCATGATCATTTCCATCAAAATGTTATGCAAAATTTCAAAAGTAAATTGTTGCAACCATTTAAACCCATATGATTCAAATAGTGTCTAAACTTATACACAAACATTTTGATCTAAGCCAAGTATTTTTTTGGGGTCACACTTAAGAGAAAAAAGTTTAAAATATGAATTAAGAATTATTGGTAGACATAGGATTAATGAAATAACTAAAAGATGCGTTGAAATCAAGATGACAAAAAGGTATACACTGGTCCAAGTGGTCGTCTCTATGTAAGAGCAAGGATATGGGGGGATTGGGATTTCGTGACTTGAAATAGTTTAGTATTGCGCTTCTTAGTAAGCAGGCTTGGCGATTGGTTGAGAATGAAAATGGGCTAGTATCAAAGGTGTTCAAAGCTCGATATTTCCCCCAGTGTTCTTTTAGGGAAGCGCAGATTGGATATAACCCCAACTTTATCTAGAGGAGTATTCTTACAACTCGTGACCTAGTTAAGTCGGGAGCTCGTATGACTATCGGTTCTGGTGAGACTACTCCCATCATTGGCGCTCCATGGCTTTAAGATCCGGATCCATTCATTCGCTCAGACCCCACTCCTTTAGTAAATAGAAGTGCTCGGGAACTTATGTCCCCAAATGGGTTGGAGTGGGACCCTAACATTTTGGCTGATCTTCTCTCGGAACGGGATCGAGATTTAGTTCTCCAAGTCCCTATATCTTGGGCTCGTCCTCTTGACAGCTGGGCGTGGTGTGGTGAACCTTCGGGTCTTTTCTCGGTGAAATCTGCTTATAGGCTGAGCTGACAACTATCTGGAAATTGGTGGGAGGATCCATATCGTGATATTTGGAGAAGGGTTTGGGCAGTTCAGGTGCACGCCCAAGTTCGCATGATGTTTCAGGCGAGCTCTCTCTAATTCTCTACCCACCCATGTCTGGCTGTGAACTCGGCAAGTTCCAGTAGCTGAGGAATGTTCGCTTTGTAGGGGTAGCCCTGAAACATACCTACACTTGTTCCGGACTTGTCCATTTGCTCGCACCTGCTGGGATATGACATGTCCATCTCGAGAACCAGTGCCGGAGGATGACTTCTTTAGCTGGTTTGGGGAGCTGATCCATTCTTGTGGTGATTCCCAACTGGTTCAAGTGGTTACGTTGTGTGCAGCCATTTGGAGAGCTCGTAATGATAAGATTTGGAAGGACGTCGAGTCCTCACCTTTGACTTGCTTGACTCGTGCCTCTCTAGAGTTGCAGGCTTGGTCGGAGGCCCAAAAACATCGAGCTAGCATGGAAGTGACAAGTTCTGATTCTCATGTCCAAGCAGTTTGGTCCCCTCCTCTAGCAGGCCAACTTAAAGTTAATGTTGATACAACGGTAGCGGATGATGCAGTTGGGGCAGGCTGGGTTTGCCGTGATCATCAGGGCTCTATGGTGGCTCTATCAGGGTCTCTCCTTAGAGGTTCATTCTCCCATGTGGTTTTTGAGGTCTTGGCTATCCGAGCTTGTCTGAGCTGGGCTCTGAGTCAGTCTTGGCCCTCGGTAATAATAGAATCGGACTGCCAGGTGTTATGTCAGGTGATTCACGGATCGCTTCTCCTTCGTTCACAGCTGGGGTTCATTGTTGCGGACTGCCGTCTCCTCCTACGACAAAGACCCGACTTTTTTCTATTCAGTTTGCTAGGCAAGCTGCAAATAGAGCAGCGCATCTTATAACTATTTTGCTCTTTCAGATATAGATCTCGATGGGATGGTGATGTTGATTCCTCCTGCCTTGATGTCTATTTTGTCCTCGGACGCCTCGTCTTGAGCAATAAAATATCCTTATTTCAAAAAAAAAATTTGAGAAATTGGCTTTACCTTACTTACGAAAGAAATATAACTTTTAGGGTTAATATGACCCAAAGCATTTATTATGACCGTTTTTTCATCTCGATGTAAATATGTCAAAGATTTTTTTTTGACCTTGCAGTTATCTTATATTTCTAAAATTATCATTGTTTCATTTTATTTTTAACAGGCAATAGACCATGTGCTGGTTACATGAGTGATAATATTTGAAAATGTCTCAACTCCTCAAACCCCCACCATTAAAATAACCTCCAACCTTAAACCCATTCTCTTTTCTTCTCTATTCCGATCCTCAATCCCTAAAACTCGGTGTCGACTACCCCTTCCCCCTTTCCTGATCACGACATGCAAGATAAACAACTTGACGTCGATCATCGTGTCGGTAGGAAATTTTTGTCGAAATTGTCTCCGATCTACAAGCGGAACCATACCTGGACATTGTCTTCATATAGGAGTCTCTGGCCACTGATTTCAATCTCCAAGCTGAGCCAAACATTGTTGTTTTCGCCCCTCTCATCTCTCTCATACTAAGCATCTTCGTTAACCATCAATACTTGTTTCTATAATTTCCTCCCACTACCACCAATAGTAGTAGCCGACAAGAATATCGGAGGATGAATCAGATCTGGAAACCAGACTCCGCCCATCGGCGACCACGAGTTCGTTGTAATATCGCTCATCCTCGTCTTCTGTTCTAGTAAGATATGGGAAGCTTGATTCCTACGAGAACAGATCGAGTTTTGTTAGATAAAGTCTCAGGATTTGGAGATGGAGGTTTCTTATTTTGTATATTTTTTTTAGGTTTGTGATTTGGCTCGATTAGGATTTTTGTTAAAAATCAAGATTTAGTATTAAAGAAGAAGAACATGTCCATTGGTTTTGTTGTTCTATGAAATAAGGAGTTACAACAAAGAAAGTACTTTTTGTTTTTGTGTTAATCATATGTATCGAATGGCTTTTAATGTTTTTGAGAGAATCTGATTTGACATTAAATTCTTGTAGTTGATTTTTAATAACTCAATCTCAATTAATTTAGAGATGAGGTGGGGTTGATAATGTTTAATCAAAAGCACCAAAAATTTAATATGTTACTTCATCAAAAGATAGCTATTGGAGGAAGAGAGGGAAACAAGATTGTTTGGGATATGGTGATAGGAATTCAAAGTTTTTTCACATGAAAGCTAAGGGTCGAACTCGACAAAATAAGATCAAGAAGTTGAAAAACATTGCAGGGGAGTGGGTCTCTTGGGAGGATGGGTTGGAGGATGTTATTACTGAGTCTTTTAAGATCACCTTTACAAGATCAGATACCAGAGCATGTGAGGCTCACCAGCTCATCCAACCGGTTATTAATGACCAACAGAATATGGAGCTCTTACGTGATGTCACTGAAGCTGAAGTTTGGGAAGCTCTGAACGATATGGGTCAGGACAAGTCCCCCGGTCCTGATGGTTTTAATCTTAGGTTCTACCAACAACATTGGGCGGTAGTTAAACGTGATATTATACAGCTGGTGCAGAGCTTCATAGTGACTAAGAAGCTGCCGGATAGTTTAAATGAGACTTTTCTTGTGTTAATTCCAAAGAAGAATTATGCAATATTTGTTATAAGATTGTTTCCAAAGTTCTTGCAAATAGGCTAAAGCCATTAATGCATTTAATAATTACTCCTTACCAGAGTGCTTTTATCCTTGTGCGATTGATAACGGACAAATGTTCTTATTTCTTTTGAGTTGCTCCATTGCCTTCTATGTTCCTTGTTTTGTTCCTTCTCATATTCCTCTTCCATTTTTTTTTTCAATTGGCACTTGATTAATTTGCCAAACCAATCAGCGTTGATAAGATGAGGCAATATCTATTCTATGACCTTACTCTCGCGGTATGAAGCACGACCACATCCGATTTTTTGGTAGTGATGAAACTCGGGTTCTGTCGGGGAACGGGGTCGGGGATGGGGAAAGAAAATAATGTTCGGGGATCGACCGGGCATAGATGAGAATTAGGACGGGTCGAGGATGGCGAAAGCCGCTCCGTTGCCATCCCTAAATGCTCGGAATTAATAAGTCGTCAAGTTTATCTATGATATAAGAAATTGTATGTGTTTTTAGAACTAAGTAATCCTAGAAAATTCAATTATCATTGAGTGATATGTTGTGATTTGATGATGAACTTTATATTGTATGTAGCCTAACAAGGGCCTTGGACTTACTACACATATTATGGACTACTGCAACTTGATTCTTAAGTTCCCTGAAGGCACTAACAACATGGGTTGGACTCTCTCCCCTTCTGAAATTTATGATGTGGTTTTTTACTAATAAGTAGCAAGTTAACTCTTTGGTATTGCAGTACAATGCACAGTTCAAAATTTGAACCTTTGGAGTACAAGTAGCGAACAAAGGGTCATAATTACAAGTTTAGATTATAGAAATGTAAGTATTTTATTTGGGTTAATACTTTTTAAAGATTTAGCATTCTAACTATATGTATATGAATCTAACTTTTTTTTTGTAGTCAACAATTGAAGATATCTGTTTAACTGGAGCAAACAATAAGAGTGTTGAGTAGCTGATATGTGGTGATTCAAATCATGGACCAACTTGGCTTATTGCAGGCATGATGACAGCTATGTGGAGGAACTTACAACAAATATAAAAGAGCAACTTACTAATGAAATGGAGAAGAAAATACAAAGAAGAATGCAAGAGAACATGATAAGGTGACAATTATGAATAACCCTTTTTGGAGCTTAAGACATTAACTAAGAATAGTTTGTATGATTTTATGTATTCTTTTTTGGATATTATGACATTATAGTTCTTTTATGGATCTTATGTATTCCTTTTTGGATTTTATGACATATGCTAAATTACTATTTTCTTGGATCTTATGATATATTGATTTTTTTTTTTATAGTTTTACAATTTAATTTTTTTAATATTATATAATTAAAAAAATTTGGAAAAATCTGTTGGTACATCAGTTCAATAATAGGTAACACTTTTATTATACTTGTTTGTATTATGAAAAGTGTTGTTCTAAAGTCTACATTAACACGCCCTTTTGTGTTACATCAATAAGAAGAGTGTTGCGGTATAAAGAAATGGTTACATATTTTACCATGTTGCAGTAGCTGGACAAACCTGTTATAATACATATTTATGGTTACACGCAAAAAACCAACACTTTTAAAAAAGCAATAGTGTTAC
>JAYMSW010005324.1:0-10132 GCA_036897725.1 Erodium texanum
CTTGTGGCACAAGGTTTCTCACAAAGACCATGAATTGATTATGAGGAGACATATTGCCCGGCTATGGATGCAATCACATCCAGATTCTTAATGGGGTTGTCGATTTTAGAAGGACTCCAAATGAATTTAATGGATGTCGTGACAACCTATTTATGTGGGTCACTTAACAATGATATTTATATAAGAACTCATGAAGGAATAAAATTGCATGAAGCATACAACTCAAAACCACGGGAAATGTACTCGATAAAATTAGAAAGGTCTTTGTATGGGTTAAAACAATCTGGCCGAATGTGGTACAATCGTCTTAGCGATTACCTTTTGAAACAAGGATATGTCAACAATCCAATTTGTCAATGTGTTTTTATTAAAAGGGCAACAACCAGATTCACCATCATTCTAATATGTGTTGATGATTTGAATATTATTGGGACTTCTGGTGAAGTTAAAGTCACGATTACATATCGAAAAGGTGAATTTAAAATGAAAGACTTGGGGAAAACAAGATTTTGTCTTCGCCTCCAAATTGAACATTATCGAAAAGTATTTTTGTTCACCAATCATTGTGTACTGAAAGGATCCTCAAATAGATTTAATATGGATAAATGAAATCCTAATAGTACGCCAATGGTTAGTCGATCACTTGATATGAAAAAATGATCTATTTCGCCCCAAGAAAAGGATGAGGAGCTCATAGGTCCTGAAGTACCTTATTTTAGTGCAGTTGGCACACTAATGTACCTTAATATTGCTTTTCACTCAATTTATTAGCAACATATAGTTCTTCTCCAACTCGAAGATATTGGATTGGTGTCAAGCAAATATTTAGATGCCTTTGAGGAGTAGTTCAAAAGACTCGAAGTCGGAACTAATTGAATATGATGATCAGACCCCCACAAAGTGATCACAACCATGTTATGTATTTACATATGGTGATGTCACTATATCACGACGCTTCAAAGGCAAACCCTCAAAGAAACTTCTTCAAATCATGTTGAAAGTATAAGCTCTCCATGAAGCATGTCGAGAATGTATATGACTAAGTTCTCTAGTCCACCATATTAAAGATTCATGTGATCTTTCAATCATCAAAGAAAGCCCAATCATCTTATATGAAGATAACATTGTTTGTATTGCTCAAGTAAAAAGAGGATACAGTAAAGGAGACAGAACGATCCACATTTCTCCTAAGTTCTTCTTTACACATGAACTTTATAAAAGGGAGAAATTTATGCTTGTTGTATTCGTTCTTGTGACAAACCAGAGGATTTGTTTATAAAAGCGCTCCCTACAACTTCCTTTGAGAAATTGGTGTCCAAGATTGGCATGCGTAAACTCATATATTTTAAGGGAAATGTTGCAATGAGGGAAAGAAATACACGTTACACTCTTTTTCCTTCGGTTTTATCCTGATGGGTTTCCAAACAACGTTTAATGAGGTAACTTATATGTGTATTGTCCATATCTTGTACTCTTTTCCCTTCACTAGGACTTTTTCCCACCGGGTTTTTCCTATTAAGGTTTTAACGTGGCATGATATGAAAACGAGTCATTCAAAGGAGGAGTGTTATGAAAATAAGGTTTGAATTGGATGAACTCTTCAATAGTGTTAATTGTGCAGGTTACAAACCTTTGAATCTTCTTCTTTATTTCTCATTCAAGATTATGTTTATGTCCCTTTAAGACTATGTCTCTTTTCTATCCTACAAGCAATAACACTATCATATTTTCTATTCTCTCAAGTTCTCTCTACTTTCTTAGTTATTTCATAACATAGAAAATATTTAATCTTGAATAACTATGTGAATATTTGTTATCATCAAACACATATATTAAAATAGTAACACAAAGTCACAACAAAGCACGCCAGCTTGGGCAACACATTTGGTTGACATGTCGGCCAAGAGCTTCAATGACGAAACTTCGCAACGGTTGTTAGCCAACGAAATTGTCGTCGGTCAAGTTCCAGGTCGATATAGTTAGTTTCAAGGCCAATTAAACTATTTCATCAGCTAAACAGTATCCCTCACTAGTGATTTTGGCCTTACCAAGTCCCAATACAGGAGTATATAAAGTTGGATATTAAAGCCCGTCGCTCGAGCGAACACTTCTTCTCAAGGTGGAACGCTTCTTTACAAAAGCATTTTTATATTCCATAGCTTCGACAGATTACTTAGCCCCGTTCATCTTCGACGTAAAACCGTAAGTAAATCTCATGGCTGTCTTTGTCCTCCCACCTCCTTTTATCATTGAACTAGAAGCCTTACTTGCTGATAATGGAAGCCATTTTTGAGCAATGAGGAGGACCATGTAATTGCTTAATGTTGGTAGTTAGTAGTTACTACGTCGTATCAAAACCGGTACTCGCACACTATCTATGACACCCACGATTTAATTGTATAGGACAGATAAATATAAAAAGGAATCGAAGATAATTAAATTAATCAATGAAAATATAAAGAAAACTGTAGCTTCTTTTTTCTATGTCGTTGGGTAATTTTTAATACATATATGAACAGTACAGAGTTGTTGGGTCTCTGTCAATTCCACGCACCACCACAGATTCAGAGGACCGAGCGAGCTTCAACAAAGACAAAGCACAAAGCATTTAACATTTTGAGAGAGAGAGTTGATACTGTTCAATCATTTCTCTTGCTGTTTTCTTGAATTCTGTATCTTCTCCATCTGTCAATCTATCTAATTTCTGTAATACATTTCGGTTTCCGGAGCTTCTAGCGGAGACCCTCTTTCGAGTCAACCTCTAGGGAGAGAAAAGTCGTTTCCTTGGATCTGAATCCGGGTCGGTTGGTCGATTCTTGTGATGGGTTTTGTTTGAGTTCGCTTTTGATTGGTTGGTAGTGTTGAAGTAGAGAATCAAGCACTGCCATGTCTTGGAAGCACAAAGGAGAGCTTGGTTCTAAGAGTTCTGTATCTCGGAAATGGAGTTTTTTGCTTTGCATCGGCTGTTTCTGTGCGGGGATGCTCTTCTCTGACAGGTAATTTTTCCCAGATTTGTTGCGAACTTGAATTTGGAGTACTCCATTTCTTTTTCATTTGGTTATAGCTAAGATAAGCAATTTGATGTGCGTGGGTTTTCTCTTCCCCTTATCTTCTGGGTTTTGCTTCAAATTTCTGGAGATATGTTTGGTTTTTGTTAATTTCTGCCAATGGATATCGATGTACTGTAATTGAACTGATATTTCTGGCAATGTTTTGGTAAGATCTTTGGTTCTATAGCTGGACTTTTGTCGTTTTAATTTTCTTGTGATGGTAGTATTGGTACCTATTGTGTCTGATTAATTACTGAAAATGGGTTAGACTTAGCTCTGAATTGCATGTTATGTAATTACTTTTTGAAATGTTCTTTCACACATGGAATGAGAATAATGGAGCTCCAGACAAAGCTCAAACACAAGTTTAAGCTATGCATGATTTTGGGGCCTCAGTTGTGTGTATTTTCTACATCATCATTGCAAAAAAAAAAAAAGGAGGTTATTAATTTACCCAGGTTCCTACTTCAGGAAGTTTACCGGTTGAAGTTGCTTCCTTTTAAGGCACCTCCTTATTCAAAAATCATGATAGTTGGTTTTGAGTGTGGATCCATATGATGAGGAATTATTGAGAGAACAGAGAATGCCACTAGGTCAGCGTAAAAGCTATAGGATAAAGGATAGCTGCCTTCTGGTATTGAAGACACTCATGTATGTACTGTATAGTACTTAACGATTTTATGAGTAATTTCTGTGATTGGAACTGTTGATAGTTTTTTTTATTTATTATTGAAATATAACTGTTGATAGTTATTTTTAGCATAACATGTAAATTTTAGTTAAAACCGGGCTGCGGAGTTGTTCATCTCAACAATCCCCTCACGTGTGGGCCTTGTCCCTATTGCATGCAGACCATAGCATGACTGGACTTTTGCATATGCCAAAGTTCACAGTGGACTGAGGCACACGGAGGCCCAAGGCTTTGATATAATGTAAATTTTAATGAAAACCAAGCTACATATATCAAATCGGGCTTGGACAACTAAAAAAGGTCAACATTACAAGTAGGGTGTGGGTTAGCCCTTTATAAGTAAGTGTAGGAAATAGAACAGTATAACAATGACTAGGGTTAGAAAAACTTATCAAGTAATTCAAGTTGTGGCATGGTATAATTGACACCCATTGACTTGAAAACAATTTGTTCGGTAGAGCCTAATGGTGGCGGCGGTCCTATCATTCCTTCCGGGTTAAAACAGCTGTTGTCTTCGGTCGTGCCCACTCACGAATAGAGTTCTAGAACCTGCAAAACAAATATCGGATTTGAACCTAAATTTCTCTTGGGTTGCCTACGTACTCTCATTCAATTCTCTAATTAAATTTCCCCATTGAGAGATCAAAGTCCACGTAGTTCGCCTATATACAAGGGGCAAAAGGGAGCGTTTTCTAAATCAATTAGGATGCACATTCTTAAATCAAAACGAATTAGGGTTTCCTAAACAAGGTAAGATTATGATTTCACAAACCCAAAAGGACCCTTAATTGACTTTGAAGCCAATTTTCCAACAGTAAGTACCTATTTATTCTTATACTCTTTCAATGTGGGATTAATAATCTCAGCATAACATTCACTAGAAGGAAATAAGGCATCAACATGCAGCTAAGATCCTAACTCGATTGTATGTATGTATCTTACTCAGTTGTTTTACTTCATCTCATTACAACCAACATTCACATCTATGTTTATGTTAGGAACCTGAGCTTTGGATTTGAAACCTGAGCTTTGGACCTGGTGATGGCGCCAATGTAGCTTGTGTTTGACAAGCTACGGTTGCGAGGCGGGGACTAACCCTTCTTGCCCCGTGCAATGGTTGCTGTTTAGAGTTCGTTAAGAGAGAGCTCAACACCTCAAGACTCTTGTTTATTTTCTTAACTGATATTTTTATTACTTTCCTCTGCTCCATATATAGAGTAAACCTAGTCTAATACCTGTAGAAGTCTAATACCTAATCTGCCAAAGGTCCTAACCAAACTCAAATACTAAAGAAATAAATAATACTTATCCCACTGTTAGGTTTCCTAACAGTTTATCTCCTGATACTTTCATATTACAGCCATTTGTTGCTTAATCATTTTATTTTTTCACTCTTGAACGTTGGTTACTTGGCATGTGTGACAGAATGTGGACAGTCCCAGAAGTAAAAGGTATATCAACGAATGCAGGGGTTGAAGATGAACAGCTAAAGTTGGTTTCAGATGGATGTGATTCCAACCATGTGAGTACTACTTCTCCAAATATTCTATATTTCTTCTCATATTCTAGTGAGAGACATTGCGGTATATTGATGTCCTTGACATGTCTGTACAGAAGAGTGTAAAGCATGAATCAGGAGACATTCTAGGAGAAGTTTCAAAGACCCGTAGTGCTATACGGTAGGATATATGACCTTTGTTTTCTACATCACAATGAATCAGAGAGCCTGAATTATTTTAGCTTATAATTGTATGCTAAATGCAGAACCCTGGATAAAACAATTTCAAATTTAGAGATGGAGTTAGCTGCTGCAAGGGCTGCACAGGAATCTATAGTTAACGGTTCTCCCGTATCAGAAAATCTGCAAATTTCTGAATCAGGCCGGAAAAGAAAATACTTGATGGTTGTGGGTATCAATACTGCTTTCAGCAGCCGAAAGCGGAGGGATTCAGTTCGTGCTACTTGGATGGCTCAAGGTTCATGAGTTGACTTATTGTTTGTACTTTCCTTATTTTGAACTGATTGGTAGTCATTGCTTATAGTACATTACTCTTTTGTGTGATAAATAGGTGATAAATTAAGGAAGCTTGAAGAAGAGAAGGGAATTGTGATGCGCTTCGTAATTGGTCACAGGTGATTACTTGCGCTGAAACTGGTTTGAGTAGAAATACATTTACATCTTGACTGTTGCCATTCTAGCCTACAAAAAAGTCAGAATTTATTGGCCTCCATGTCCAGAAATCAATCTTGAATAAGGTATCTGGGCACTTCCTCTTATGAGGTCTAGCATTTTAACTCTAGTGAGTCGGAAGGTATCACACACATTGTTTGCAGATTTCCATTGTACAGTGTAAGTGACACATGGTTCACCTCTCTGTTTCATTACAGTGCTACATCTGGCGGTATCCTTGATAGAGCCATTGAAGCAGAGGACCAAAAGCACGGAGATTTTTTGAGGCTGGTACTGTTTTTTTCTTCCCCTCTTTTTATCCATCATTGAGCTTCTATTTTACACAAAGAATGGCTACGCAGTTATTATATTGAATATCTTATGTTGTAATTTGAAAAAAAAAAAAAAAAACACTAATTTGTGTCATTACATGGTACCAGGAACACATTGAGGGTTACCTTGAATTGTCAGCCAAGACAAAGATTTACTTTGCAACTGCTGTTGCCTTGTGGGACGCGGATTTCTACGTGAAAGTTGACGATGATGTACATGTAAATATAGGTAATGATGGACGTGTATCTTTTGCTGTTGTATATGTGGATCACTTTTGAGTTTTTATTTCCCAAGTGTTCCATACAAACTTGTAGACACCCTAAATGCCACATATGTCATGTTTCATAGATATACATACATACTCTGATGTTTTCTTACACGGAATCCATTTATCTTGTTGTTGCAGCAACACTTGGGGCGACTTTAGCTAGGCATCGGTCAAAGCCCAGGGTGTATATTGGATGCATGAAATCCGGTCCCGTCCTTTCTCAAAAGTAACGTAAAAGGATTCTTAAATTTTTATCCGCCAAGTGCTGAAATATATGCATATTATTAATTCTTGATTTTTGCACGAGCAGGGGTGTAAGGTATCATGAACCTGAGCATTGGAAATTTGGTGAGGAAGGAAATAAGTATTTCCGTCATGCTACTGGGCAGCTATATGCTATCTCAAAGGATTTGGCTTCATACATATCGATCAACCAGTATGTTTCTCCTGGAAAGTGAGGAATTTCTGTTTATTAAGTTTGGTCTACTCTTAACTCGGTGATGTGAATCATCCAGGCACGTGCTACACAGATATACAAACGAGGATGTCTCACTGGGATCATGGCTGATTGGCTTGGATGTGGAGCATATTGACGACCGCCGACTCTGCTGTGGTACACCACCTGGTATTCTTCTCAACTTATGCGGGGTTTTGAATATGTTAGAAAATTTTAGGTAGGAGGAAGAAATGAGTCAAGTGATGCCAATTTTTATGGCAGATTGTGAATGGAAGGCTCAGGCAGGCAACATCTGTGTTGCTTCATTTGATTGGAGTTGCAGCGGCATCTGCAAGTCTGCAGAGAGAATCAAGGAAGTTCACAGACGCTGCGGTGAAGGTGAGAATGCTTTGTGGAGCGCAGTATTCTGACCGGCCACCCCATCTTCCAAACCTGATAGGAAGCAACTAGGCGGAGTGAGCTGATGTTGATATAGAAACAAAAGAGTGTAGCAATGTCATAATGCGGTAGGAGAGGTTCTTTTCCTTCCTTTTGGTGAGAGGTTGAGGGATGAAAATGTTGTTTTGCTCGGGGTTCTTCTCCATTTTAAGTTAGGAGACATACCTGATAGCAATCCCAATCCCTGGAAAGGTATACTAAAGCTTGGTAGGACTGTTCTGTAATGAAACACCACAATAAGACCTAATATTTGTGTTACTTTCCATCATCTATTAACCCTAAAGAGGGAAGGAATGTAGACGGTAGCTTATTGTGGGCTGTTATAGAGATCAAGGCAAACAGTGTTTGGATCTCATCATCTATTAAGCCTAAAGAAGGAAGGAATATAAATGGTAGTTTATCATGGACCATTATAGAGTGCAAGCCAAACACAGGCTTCATTTTTATTTTTTAAACATCTTTCTAACCAATTTTTGATACCGTAACCACAGAGATAGTCATCACAAAATTATAAACAGTAGGATTAACAAACACACCTTAGCAGAACTTAGTTCTCCGGAGTACTCAACTCAACTGGGCTCCTCAAGCCCTTTGCAACAACACGCTTTGAACGGGAAATGGCTAGGTACTAGAAGATAGCTCAACAAATGATCCTAAATTCTATGTTTAGGATTTGGATTACTTGATATTGGATATATTTCTGTTGTAGTTTATCTGCTGGGATGATGATATCACTTGGTAGAAATTATAGATGAAGAGAGAATGGTTAGCTAGACATCAAGGATACGTAAAGGTTTTCTTAAGATTGATTTTCGATATCCCTTGCATCAGAATGAGGCTCCATATATAGAAATCCTCAAATTCCTGTTGTTATTACAGTCGGGTATTAAAATCGTACAAGATTCTAGTTGTCTGCTACTCTTTTGCTTTATGTCTTCTTCTTTCATTTTCATCTTTTCTAGTTGTTGTCTTTTTCTTCTTCCTTATCTTCATCTGATAGGCTTGTCTGCCATGACTCCATCTTTTCTACTTTTTCTTCAGTATTGTTGTCTCTTTCTCCTTGTCTGTCACAGTTCCATCTTTTCTCATTTTTCTTCATTGCTGTTGTTTTTTTCTCCTTTTATCATTATGTCTGCTACGACTTTACCTTGATTTTTCTCAATATTGGGTAGTATGGTACTATAGTAATATGATTTTGGATTTTTACCATTATTCGAAGGGATCAAAAGAAGATCCTTCTTCTTTTACCATTCGGATATCAACGTTGATATTAGTATTTTTGGTATTGATATTCGTATTATTGATAACAGGTCTCTTCCTCTGATTCGTCAAAGCATGAAATTGTTCTATTGTTTCTTTAGCATGAGTATATTGTAGTTTAGTAATTGCATTATACATTCAAGGTCTGCACTACCTTGTGACATACTTTCATTATCATACTATAGAGTAATAATTTCTTGTTTATCAGCAATACAACAAGCTTACAAGATCTCACTGTTGGGGAAAATGGGCCTGCTTAGGAGCAGCAATTCATAAGCAAAGCACCTAGTACTTCATGAGTTCAAGATTAACATCAACATTTTGGTAACATCCAATTACCTAATGTTAGATTAAGATTTTTGTGTGAGTGATGAGTCCCAGACTTATGCATCTTCATCGCATTTTCCTCGCATTTCAGCCTATTTCACCTTCCGAAAGATCAATAATTAGCTTAGTTTTAATAAAACTTTCTTAAATATTATTACTCCAATATGTTGTTCTGATGACAGGTGATGGGGGTTCTGCGGGCACGCCGATGATCTATGCACCTCGCGGAATTTTACATGCATCAACACGGTCATCAAGCAGTATAGATTTTTCGGTAAGATACCAATCGATCCCATAGGGAGCAATTATGCTATTAGCATAGTGCGAAAACCTAGGGATGTGGGCTGTCACCACCGCATCCCCGATGAGGAACGTGGGCTCTCATCACCGCATTCCCTAGAAAGGAAAAAGACTCAAGGACAGGATTCAAGACTTGACTAAGTATATATAACTTGAAGGAAAAGTGATCACTACACTACTCTACTCTACGCTACACTACACTACAAACCTACCACCTCGGGTTAATAGCTGTTGTATCACACAAGGAGTCGGTCATGGACACAAGTAGAGTTCAAAACCAATTGAAGCAAGGAATAAGTTAAAAGATTTGTGAAGACAAATAAAGATGCAGTTCATTAGTAAACCCAAATAACCCATACATAGTTAACCGGAACGATGCATGACCGTTAGGCCTTCAACATACGTCAACTAGGAGGGGACTCGCCTTCATGCTTCACGACCAAGCAATCGTTCTGAATTCACTCATTAACACTAGTGTCTATCTTGCATATGGGGGCCATAGACAACACATGTTATAACCCCTTATGGATGTTAAAAAGGGACCGTAAAAAGACAATTAAGTTCAATGATCTTAAAAGATCAATCCTTGAATAAGAAAGATTGTTATCACTACACGCTTGAGTCTAGGCGGGAGTAAGAATTACACCACTATAAAGCAATATTATAACAGTGCAACCTATCGATTACCGCTAGATTGAACTACATTGCCGGTAGAGAAATTAGTCTTGCTCACCCCGTGCATCATGCCCCACCATTGATCATGATCAAGCATCGATAAAAGCATTACGTGTAAGTCCATTACCATGAAATCATTAGACCCAATCCACAATATTGAATG
>JAYMSW010005325.1:0-10132 GCA_036897725.1 Erodium texanum
CGCCCCCCCCCCCCCCCCCCCCCCCAAAGAGCTTGTACTGTAATTCCAAGAGGAGATGAGATCTTAATGCAGATCAATGTCTGGATGAGCAAGGAGAAGGAAAGAGAGTGAGAAGCTTTTGATCTTACCACAGAAGACAATTGTTGATTATAAATAATAGGAACACAGCTCTATTACAGCTGAGGCTAGGAACTAATTTGAAGATCTTCATTCTTTCCTTCATTGCTTTTTTCTCCTCAATCTCACATGAATTTGTTAGATTGAATGATCAGAATATGCTTTTTAGCATATTGCTTGTGAAGTTCCTTCCTACAGTAATGCACTTTGGCAAGCACGTTTATGAAATGTAAATCCTTTTCTACTGAAGTTTGGACTGTTATTATTCTCATAGGCAAATGATGCACGCAAAGAATTGTACGATAAGGAAAAGAATATCCAAGATCTAAATCAAGAGGTTTTGGGGTTAAAACACGCACTTAAAGAAGCAAATGATCAATGTGTTCTGCTTTTCAATGAAGTTCAGAAGGCCTGGAAAGTTTCACTTACACTGCAGTCAGATGTAAAGGTTCGGTAACTTCGTTAATTTGGTATAATTTTCCATGCTCTGTTGTATGCTATGCAACGCTTCGTAGTTTTGCTTATTCTTTCAGAACAAAATCCTATAACTTGTAATTAGAATTTTTAATCTCCATTTTGTCTCTGTTTCCTCTTTGCTGAAATCGGCTAAATCATGATTTATGGCTGTTGATTGAAGTTTATTAAAATGGATTTCCACTTTCCAGTAGCCATCATCAACTTTGCTTAATTTCTCTCATCAGGGCATATGATGACATCCTTTTCCATGATTTTAAGTATCTCTTAGTTATGGCGTACATATTGGAAAAAAGTATCAAGTGTACAACCCTCCCTTGTGCAATTATTGTTACTTGGTGATCAATTTAGCTTCATTTATTCAATTCTCTCCACCTTAACTTTTAATTCACTTGTTCTGGGGGAAAAGCTGTAAGTTGTCATATCTCATAATAATCAGCTTTTTATGTATATGCATAGACTGGCAGAAAAATGCTTATTCATGGTTTTGTACTGTTAAAGAACAAAGGTCCACATTTGTCAAAAGGCAAGAGTCAAATCCAACTCATAGGTCCTTTTAGTATGAGAGCCTCAAGCCTACATATGTAGCCAAATACTAAATAAGTTAACATGGTGACAGAGCTGGTTAGGGGGCCCATTTGTGTTCCCTCTCCCCCATGTCCTTCCAATCCACCTCTCCTTGTTGTGTCCATCCAATTCATATTTACGGGTCAATGTCTAGGGAAAAAGGCCTTTGTGTGAGTGGAGTGTTATATGGCTCATGTGTGGATCCCATGGGAAGGGGGTTGCTAAATAATGAACTCCCAGTTCAGTCAAAAAGAGAATGTAGAGCTTCGTATAAATGCACGAGCCAAACCCAACTAATGGCTTGATCTTTTGGTATGGGAACCTGAATCCCACATATATAGCCCTATATCAATAAGTTAACAACATGTGCTATCTATGGTTCGTTGTTCTAAGCATAATGTGACTTCAGTATCTAAGCATACAAGCTATATCGTTGTTCTTTTCTGATGCAGTCAGAGTACATTATGCTTGAAGAGAATCATAAGATTGAAAGGGAACAAAATGCCCAGCTACGAAATCAAGTTTCTCAGCTGTTACAGTTGGAGCAAGACCAAAAGTTGCAGATTCAACAGCAAGATTCAACAATTCAGGGATTGCAGGTTTGGCTTTTTTCTATTCCCTTTTCTTGTTGATATCTAGTGGAACAAATTCATTAAGCAAAATTAGGATAGAAATTTAAGCTAAACTGAATTTTGGATTTATATCTAGTGTTGACACATAATAGTTGTTCTCTGTCTATGATTAGAATTATTCATCTCATTTTATTTATTGCAATAAAATGGTGGAAAACAAACAAAACACCAGCAGCCAATTTGTCCTCCACAAGAGAATTGACTATCAAATTCCTTAGCAGATCACTGTACATCCACGTGGAAAACTTCTTCAATCTTTCAACAGCTTGTCTCACTGCTTGTGTAAGTTTATTTAGGAACTTTACTACAAGCAAAAGAAGTGAAGCATGCTACAACCCTCATCTACTTCATAATAGTACAAGAGGATAATGTCTTTGAACTTATGCTTTATAATTATCAACTAAGAAGGATTGAGAAGAATCTCTGGGGTTGGAATTTTATACTGTGTTATTGCCATAATTTAATCAGATTTTTCCTACCTTTTTACCTTTTCTGCTGTAGGCCAAAGTAAAAAGCATTGAATCACAACTCAATGAAGCTCGACGTTCTTGTGAGACTAGGTCAATAGCTGTTTCAGAATCAGGACCTGGAGTTCTGTCACTCTCAAAGGCAACTGGGGATGTGTTGGATTCTTCATCAGTAACGAGGAAACTTGAAGAGGAGCTCAAAAAACGTGATGCACTTATTGAGGTATGCTATTGTAGATATTTTAGATGAATGAACTTTACTATTTAAATGGTAGTTTATTGTTGGCTACTTTGGGATTTTACTTGTGCAGCTATCAAGGTATAGGAATCTTCTAAGAAGTTATATTGTTTGTGTCTTGTTTCTAATTTCAACAATGTCATGGGGCCTCATGGCACATGGGCTTTGAAAGTAAATAGTCTTATGCATGGCGGAACAGGAACAGAGGCGTTTTCCTTTAGCCTCACAAGGCATAAGCCTCAATAATAAAAAATGATAAATTCAGAAAATATCATGCAGTTTAGTTCAAACAACAAAGGACTTCATAGAGAAGCCATAAAATTAGGAATTGTAAGTCTCAAGAGTGTAATATTCATTAAAAAATTAATTGATGGAGGAATAATAGATTTACAGTCTAAAAGAAAACATATTCCATGTTCAATGGCTTGTTTTTTTTTTTTCACCTCCCCTCCTGAATTAAAATTCAACAACTAAAAACCAAAAACCAAAAGAAAACCAATAACAAATAAAAGCACACTAAATTAGTAAATGAAATATTTAATTATTTGCCTTTATGAGAAAGAGAGTGAAAGGATGGAGAGAAATGAAGGAGTGTTGCCATGACATAGGGAGATGAGGGTGAAGAGGAGTCTTGTTGTGAGAGTGTCTATTTTCAGGGTATTTAGGGTTTTGTTTATCTTTTTTTTTATAAAAAAAAATGATTAAAAACAATCATTTTAAAAGACCAAAAACATCATTTTAAAAAGCTGATACTAAGTAAAATACAGCCCACACTGGTCTTTGAAAACAATCTAATTTGTTCAATATATGAGGTGTTGGGCCGTTGGTGTAAACCTTGGTAGCGCCTCAAGAATGTGAGGCATAAGCCTCACTGCACGAGTTTGAGGCGTAAGCCTCAATGCAATTTTGTACCGCCTCGCCTCAAGGCGTAAGCCTATGGGCCCGTTTGTGGTTCTTTTCCCTACTAGACTAACTCTTCTGCCAGTACAGAAGCTATAACATTGTCACTTTGTTTAACCTCAACCCTTCCATTATCTTCATCTTTCACCTTTTCTTACATTTAGACAGCTAATCGAAAGAAAGGTCCCGCTGATGAAAAAACGTATGGAATGGAAGGTCCTCTTGTATTGATGGAAGTGAAGGGTCTTTAGTCACCAGTTAGGGCAAACATACATGTACACATCTATATGGTGAGGATCAGTTTGCATATTTTGCACCACACACAGGGCTATGCAGTAAAAAAAAAGTACGCTCAAAACTGCAGGAGAGAGAAATATTTGTTGGTGTATTATATGTAAGATAGAAGAGCCGAACACTCACTTCCCTGCATCCTGAACATAATAAGGCATATTTTCAGAAAAGACCGTACTGTGTATTTGCAATCTTAGAAATAAGCTTTGTTATTCAGATCAATCAGTTTCTGTAAACTTCAATATAGGATAATAAAGACTTTAGTCAGTGTACTGTTTAGAGGTTAAAACAATCAAAATATACTTTATAACAAATTTTGCTTTTCTTGATTGGGCTGGATTTAATTGCTACGAAATTCGTAGATGAGTATGCCTAAGAGTTAGATGGATCAAGAGACACTCCATGCATTGATGTTGAATTTGATAGTATGTGTTTCCTTCTTATATATATAAAAAAATAAATAAACTTTTGGTTACATATAGAATCTAGTTGATGTCAACACACTAATATGGGAGAATGATTTACCTTTTCAGAGGCTTCACGAAGAAAATGAAAAATTATTTGACAGATTAACAGAGAAAGCATCTTTGGTCCAACCTCCCCAGGTAATTTATCTTCTCTATGTTTGAACAATTTTTTCAATGATATGTATATTTCTTGTTGCAAAATAATGTTCTGGTTATGACACATATAGTTCCTTATGTTTTCTTATTCTTTTATGGGATTAGCTGGAAAGTTTAACTGTTCAGCTTCTAAGAACATTTTCATTCTGATGGCATTATACTACCATTTTTGGTTTTGTGATATCCTTGTTACTTATGGATGACAAATTCCTTCGCGTGCACACACATACACATTTGATTGTAGAGTTGTACCTTCTCAGAATAGGTCAAGTTGGATTAGTATTAAATGCACATTTTCATGATCCATGGGGTGTGGGAGAAGTGGCAAAACATTCGTATAATAAGTACAAGGTCATTGGTTCCAATCTCCTATAAGTACATGTGGTTATCATCACCTATAAAAAAGTCTTCATTCTCCATTTTGATGTTGACTAAAAGTTTTATAGTTTTATGCCATGCCTATTACAAGAGGCAATGGAAGAAGTTGAGTTATAATTCAATGAATAATATGGGCAAGTTAAGTGCAAAAGCTTATGACCTCAATATAAGAAGCCCAAAGATTGGCTTTAGCATCAAGTCAATACATTGGTCACTCTATATCTGCTCTGTTGAACTTAGGGCTTCTGAATTTTTATTGACTTATGGCTAGTTGTTCTTATAACTATTTGGTTGTGCATCTAGAAGATCTTGTCTACCAATGGTTTCTATAGATCCAATATGAATTTTGTGGTGTGCAAGTCAGTGAAGCCTTGATATGGCTAATTCTTGCTATTATTTGTCAATCTCTCTTTTCAGGTGTCTAGTCCTGTACCCAGAAAACCAATGAACATTCAAACTCAGGATCATGGGCGGTATAATTTGTAGTCTGATATGATTACTGTCATTTCCCATGTTTCTGTAAAATTATTGATACTTACTGATTGAACTCTGTCAATGCTTTTATTCAGGACTGATGATAATATATATAATGAAGGGCGTTCTTTGGACCTTGTTTCTTCATCACTGCCGACAGATAAAACTACTGATGGCACAGTTGCTTTGGTCAAATCTGGCCCTGATAAAGTTAAAAGGACTCCTGCAGGAGAATATCTGACTGCTGCTCTAAATGACTTTGATCCTGATCAATATGACAGTCTTGCTGCTATTTCTGATGGAGCCAACAAGCTCTTGATGCTGGTATGCTATATGACTGGTTTAATTATCAGTCTGTACTTGAACTGTACAGCTATTTTACGATTGAAGTCTCATAAGAGCTCTAGTGTTTGAACTCTAGTGGGTCATCTGCCTGGAGCAGGTGTAGGAAGAGGGGTTAGGTTAGGTGTTAGGCTAGGAATTTCTGATTAAAAATGGAAATTTCTTAGCTAATAGTCTTTTTCACACATTTTTGAGGGTTTTATGGGTAAGTAATTATTATGCAATGTAACCTGTCTTTTAAAATTGCAGGTTTTGGCTGCAGTTATTAAAGCAGGTGCTTCTAGAGAGCATGAAATACTTGCCGAAATTAGAGATGCTGTTTTCTCGTTTGTTCGTAAAATGGAACCAAGGAGAGTAATGGATACCATGCTTGTTTCTCGTGTAAGGATTTTGTATATAAGATCTTTACTTGCTAGATCACCAGAGCTGCAGTCCATCAAGGTAACAGAGGAGTGCATTCCGCCACTCATCCTTTGATACACTTTCTTTTTTGAGAGTATATATTTTGACATGTTCTATGTTCATGTAACCTTGCATTTGTTCTTATTCATAGGTGTCACCTGTTGAGTGCTTTCTGGAAAAGGCTAATACTGGACGCAGTAGAAGTTCAAGCAGAGCTAGCAGTCCGGGAAGATCTCCTGTGCGTTATGCTGATAAGCATATCCAAGGCTTTAAAGTCAATTTAAAGCCAGAAAAGAAGTCCAAGTTTTCATCAGTTGTTTTAAAGCTACGAGGAATTGATGAGGTAGCTTGCTTGTATAGTTTATATATTCTTGTTCATGCTGAGGTTTCTCTAGAGCTCTTTGGGGCCTTATCCTGAAATATTAGCCCCAGCTAATGTTCAAGTGTTCAAAGATTCTAAGTTGAAATTTTGAAGTAGCCTGAGGGAAAAGGAAAAAAAAAAAAGAGAGAGTTCTGTATCAACTTCTCTCTTCTGGTGCCCTTTATCATCAATATTTATATATTGCTGTCATGTACTCTGCAGAAAATTCCTTTTTATTAGCTGTTTCATGTACCAAAATAAATTTGTCATTTTTATTATGAACTCAAATGTGCAGGACACATGGAGGCAACATGTTACTGGTGGAAAGCTTAGGGAGATAACGGAGGAAGCCAAGAGTTTTGCAGTTGGAAACAAGTCTCTTGCTGCTCTTTTTGTTCATACTCCTGCAGGCGAGTTGCAGCGTCAAATCAGATCATGGCTTGCTGAGAATTTTGACTTTCTTTCTATCACCGGAGACGATGTTCTTGGTGGGGCAACGGGTCAGTTAGAGCTTCTTTCAACTGCAATCATGGATGGTTGGATGGCTGGACTTGGTGCTGCAATGCCTCCCAATACAGATGCTCTTGGACAGCTCCTATCTGAGTATGCAAAGAGGGTATATAGTTCTCAATTGCAGCATTTGAAGGTATGCCTTGCTCTTTGTTGGACACTGATTAAATAGCTCATCAAGGTTCTGAATAATGAGTGTTTTGAGTGCCAATCCTTGTATTTGGTAACCTTCTTCTTTCCATTTTGATACCATGTACATTTTTATTAAATGGGCCACATACATTGGGCCAGGCTCCACAACTAAAAGGTCAACTTGAGTAGGAGAGTGTAACATTAGCCTTCATAAGTAGCTATTTTCTTTTTATTCCGTCTGGGATTAACTTCAACAATGAGTACAATATATTCTCTTATCTTTACTCAAATTGCAAACTTCTGAATGTGTTTGACTATTGCACATTTCCTAATTTCTCTATTCATTATTAGGATATTGCTGGTACATTGGCAACTGAAGGGGCAGAAGACTCTGCACAAGTAGCAAAGCTACGATCAGCTCTTGAGTCTGTTGATCACAAGAGGAGAAAGGTATTTGTACTTGTTCAACAGTCATTTCTTGGAATTCCTTTTTCTACATCAATCATAGTTCGCTGTGAGTAAATTACTGACAGTAACATAATCAAATAGTTGGTATCATCAACATATTTCAATTTTTTTTATTTGGCATGTTAAAAGTACTTTACTTCAAACAAAAATGAAATGTTGGGAGATGAAACCATGTGCATAGAAATAAGGGAGTAGACATACATACCATATAAGATATATATTGACATCCAGTTAAATATTTAGTGATTACTACGCAATATCTGAATGGCTTATATTTGTTAATTTTATACATGATTCTGAATGTCTACTGACCATACCGTGACATTACCTTCATTTCTATGATCAGATTTTACAGCAGATGAGAAAAGATACAGCTTTACTAACATTGGAGGGTGGTGCTTCGCCAATTCGGCATCCATCTACTGCAGCTGAAGATGCTCGATTAGCATCTCTGATTTCTCTTGATGACATTTTGAAGCAAGTCAAGGTACTCATCTCTTTCCCAAGTTATTTTTTTGCATCTTTCTTGGTTGGGTTATTTTGTTAAATAATTATAGAGCATGGTCATAAATAATTGAACAGGATATCCTGAAACAATCATCTGTAAGAACCTTGAGTATAAGTAAGAAGAAAGTACTGCTTGGAACTCTGGATGAACTTGAAGAACATATGCCTTCCCTTCTTGACATTGATCATCCGTGTGCTCAGCGGCAAATTGCTGATGCTCGTCGTGATGTTGAGGTACTTCTGCTCATTTATTTTAGGGATAATTGCAAATAAGTACCCCGTGCTATTCACTTTTTTTGCAAATCGTAGCCCTCTTCTTTGATAATTGCGAAAGAGTGCCCTGAACTTGCCTTTTTGTTGCACTTGTAAATTTGTTCCAAAGCGATGATTTTACCCTTGAAATTTTAAATATATATATAAAAAAAAGTAAAAACAAAAAAAAAATCTAGAATTTTCACCTCCCTATATTTTCTTCCTCTTTGTACATACAAAAAGGAAGAAAAATAATGGAGATGAAGATTCTGGATTTTTTTTATTTTATTTTTTACTCATTATTTTTAAAGGGTAAAATGATGTTTTGAAACAAATTCACAAAAAGTGCAACAAAAATGCAAGTAATGCAAGTTCAGGACAACATTTTGCAATTATCAAAGAAGAGGGCTATGAATCGCAAAAGAAAAAAAAAAAAAACCTCTGAGTACTTTTTTGCAATTATCCCTTATTCTATCTCTCTTTTTTTTTCTTCCAACATCAGTTGTCTGTCAATTTCATCTGTCAAAAGGTGTCACACATTCGGTAAGTTAAGATTTATTATCCGTTTTCACTTGATAACTCATATACAGGGTCCGAGATCATCCACTTATTTTTTTTTCTTGTATTGCTGACAGTCAATTCCTGAAGAAGAAGATCGCCTCCAAGAAACATCACATGTATCAAAACCATCTCAAGACCTCAGGTCTGGAACCGAAACCGATGTGGCTCAGTGGAATGTCCTACAGTTCAACACTGGGTCCACAACCCCATTTATTATAAAATGCGGGGCCAATTCACAGTCAGAACTGGTCATCAAGGCAGATGCTCGAGTTCAAGAACCTAAAGGTAGTGAAATAGTGAGGGTTGTACCGAAACCATCTATGTTGGAGAGCATGAGCTTAGAGGAAATTAAAGAAGTATTCTCCCAACTCCCAGAGGCGCTCAGTTTGCTCGCCCTTGGAAGAACTGCAGACGGGACCCGGGCTCGTTATTCTAGACTTTACAGGACTTTGGCCATGAAGGTTCCAGCTCTGCGGGATCTAGTTGGGGAGCTTGAAAAGGGTGGAGTTTTGAAAGATGTGAAGTCATGAGTAAAGATTAGTTGTTTGTTACTTGTGTTCTTCTCTTGGTTTATGTCTATATTGTTTCCTCGTCTTGATTGTAACTTATTGTGTCTTTTTGTGGCAGTGAGTTTTGTATCTGGATCTATTCAGAGTTGATATGTGTATTTTTCATGTAACTAAACTAAATAATTCTTAGTTTCATCATTGTTCTTCTCTTTTCTTTTCTCAAAGTGATAACAGAACTTGCTTGGGTTAGCATTTGTGTATCTCTAGGTTGCCTGTGGATGGTTATGTTTGATTTATATGCCAAACTGTTGTTTTTTTTTTGTGTGAGTGTGTTCAGGTTTGAGGTTTGATATTCAAAGTATTTGTTTTGTTTGTTAATTGTTATAGATATTTAGGGCATTTCCAATCCATTGCAAAATCACCGTATGTGGCAAATTCTGACGTGATACTGTAGCAATTGTAGCTAAATATGCTAAACAGTTAGTCATTTTTTAATAATATTTTATTCTTTGTCTAGAATATAAAATAATATTTTAAATAAAATTATGCTAAGATTCATAACAAAGACCTCATAGATATTAAATAGGCACTCAACCACTTGGTCAAGTTAATTTTTTGGGTTAATTATGTTCAAGGACTCTAACCTATACTCGGATTTTAGATGAATACTCTAATACTTGCTATTGCTTTGACGGTACCTAACATTTCTAATTGTATCACCGTTATAACATCTGTTAGTTTTTGGAGATAATTTTTTCAAAATGGCAGAACTGCCCCTCATAGATAAAAAGACCAATATATCCTTATATCTCTTTTAAATTTTCAAACATGTACCATTTCTCATCTTGACTAACCTGGAGAAAAAGTCAATGTTCTTTATGTTCTTCGATACTCAACACAACGTGAACAAAAATTAATCAACAAGAT
>JAYMSW010005326.1:0-10131 GCA_036897725.1 Erodium texanum
TGCTATTCCTCCCACCTTCTTCAACGTTTAAGACAGAGAACGAACTCCGGACGGGAAGCACTCTTCTTCCTTACGGACGGGGTTGTGCGTTCCGGTGGACAAAGCTCGACGAACGAGCAGCAGCAGACACATCTCCGACTGCTCGCATGTGCCTTCCAGTGGACAGAGCTCGACCGACATAGAGCAGCAGCACTTACCTCTTGTCATGCTCGCTCGTTCAAGATCAACTTGTTATGGCGTCAATTTTCCGGTGTCCGGGTCTTGCTTGATGTTCCAGTATAGCTGTTGGTGATTGGAGATATAGGGTTAAGTTCGATTTAGATGTTTAGATTATGGTTAGGGTTGGTTCAAGGTTTTGGGGGGGAATTTGGGGTTTTTGAAAAAAATGAGTATAGCACATGTTATAAATGGAATATTCTTTCCATTTTAACAGAATATTCAGTCTCTTTTCATCCATTTTAACAAAAAGTCGACAAATTTGATCGTGCATCATTCAACGGGCAGCTCGTAACACGTTTTTAACCTTTGAGTAGCTTATCATTCGTGTCCAATTCATATAAGCAGTTTTTAGTAATTACCCCTTTTTAGTCCGAGGATTAACTACACCATCCTATATTTTCGAGTGAAAACTGAAACAAAATAGATATGGAAATTCGGAGATTTTTATTAAATAATGAATGAATTTGAGTCATATCGATATGAAATTATAACTTTATCGATACAAATAAGTAGACGAAAAGACTATTAAGATCGAATTTAAATTAACGATATATTATTCATAGAAAAAAACATCAGTCTCAATGTCCCGATTTTTTCATGTTAAAAGTCGATATTTACGAGTTCACATATTTTCGATATATCAAAATGATTCACATCAATAAATAAACCATCCACTTATTGCAACGTGCAAGGACTTGTCATGTCATTGCCAAAGCAAACCGACCAGTCGTTTTGATCCTTGACTAGTTGTTAACACAACTTACCTAACAAAGACCTTTCACCAAAACTAAACCAGAGCACAACACACAAGCAATGCAGCAAAATTGATGGGCATAAAAATGTCAACTCTCGAATCGAATTAACGAATACGTATTATCATTATAGGAACTTAGAAGTCGAATCGTGCACCCGAAACAATCTGAATCGGGAAAAATGAAGAACGGAAACAAAAGGGTACAACATTTTTCACATTTTGTGTTCATTTAGTATCACAAAAATCACACATAAAGATGATACACTCTGAAGAAGTTGCTCTGGCGTGTAGAGAATACCTCGACAGTATTTACAGTAATCAGATTCGTGTCACTCATTTTCTTCCCCATGGAAAGCAGCAAATCTGAAAAAATACAGCAACGACCCGAGTAAATAAAATCAGATAACATTAAAAGGAACAAAAGTACTAGGTGAGTTTAGGAAGTTGATGACAGAACATACCTTGGAGCCGCTATTAGCAGACGGCTTTCGGGGATTGTTGTAGGAGGAATCTGTGGCCATGTCGGGCACCCTCCCACCGCCACCCTGCCTTTCTTCCCGGACCTTGTTGAAGATGTGGGTATAACCGTCTGCTGAAGCAGGGTTGTTTTCATCCCATTCCCCGAATTTTGGAACGGCCGCGCCTTTATCGGGCTGTCTCGTAAGAAGCCACAGAAAGAAAAAAAAAATTAGAATGAAGAAAATGCTCTCGTAAGCAAGGATAGTTTGGGCCAGCAACATAAGCTAAAAGCTGTGAGTAGATGTAAAAAGATACCTTGAAAGATAAAACTACTTAAAAAGACGAACAAATGGCATTTTTATATTCGGGTTTCATCATTTTCTAATGAAAAAGAGCTAAGTGAATTTTTTGGAAGCCTAGGGTAGTTGCAAATAGAATTGGAAACTTACATGTAGCCAAGTGAAAAACGAGTAAACTTGGATGTAGCTAAGTGTAATTAACCCGATTTCTACTAACAAAATGACAAGTGTCCCAATGACCATGTTGAGGTTCTTGATAGGATAAGAAGTTTAAAACAATATTCCTATGTTTCAAAATAAGTATTACTTTCCTTTTAAGAAAATAAATTATGTTTTCTAAAAAAAAAGAGTAAATTATGCATAGATTACCAATAATATCCTTAGTTGAGCTAACAATTACATGACATTTATTTATAGATGGTTTTTGCAAGCAATATAAGCAATGGTACATGTTTTATACGCTATGTATGAAACTGAACATAATCAAAGGACTTACCGATTCATCACCACGAGTAGCCGGTCTCATTCTTGACCTACCCGGAGTTCCATGGCTACTCTCATATGAGCCCTTCCCCTCCCAAGCAGGAGAAGTACCGGTGCCTCTTCCATAGACCCTTGCGTGGGGATGAAGTGGCGATTTCTCCAAGCTCTGCTCAGACCCAACACTCCGTGCTGCGGGCCTTCTAGGCCCATCGCCAGAACCCACTCCACGCCCCCCATAACGCTGATCACCAGAGGCTCTGCGTGCAGGCGAATCAGCAGATTGCCTCAGCGGCTCTTCCCGGGCCCTCCCCGTTCCTCCCTTTCTCACTTCCTCTTGTTCTGGTTTAGGAGGAGGAGGAGGAGCTCGAGTGTTGGATGAATCGTTATCTTCTTCTTGGTTCTCTTGTGGGTCGTTTGGGTTTATTATCTTTGCACCGATTTTACCCTTCCTTGCTTTATCGAAGTAAGCTGTGTATGGAACGTCTTGCTCGCTTTCCCAATTCCCAAACTTCGGTACATGAGAACGTTGCTGCAAAAATTGAAAGAGGTTTTTATATTTACTATTGTTCATCACATAACACACTCGAGAAATAATGACATAAGAATGCAAAAATCACAATTTATCATCTAAATTATAGATCTCGTTCTAGACAGTCTTAAAATCACAATTTATTTAGACTGCAATATTTTAAATTCTAATTCCTGTGCATTTAGCATAGAGTTTGTATTTTTGTTTGAATTAAAAGAAACTGCAAGACAAGCAAAATTCAACCCCGAGATTCTGAAAAACTCGTTACAAGTTCTATAAAATGACAAGTTAATAATATTTCAACGTGAGCTTCAAATTCCAATGCATTAACTAAACTGTAGATCCCAATGCATAAACAGCAAAACAATCCATTGATTAATCAATAAAACGAAGAATTTAGGCATCTGATCACACAGCTTGAGGATATCCAAGGATCTGATCCTTTCATTCTTTATCATCAAATACAAGGCAAAAACCAAGATTACAAAAGCACCAATCATCCAAATTTCCCAATCAAGTTAAAGGCTTAGATAGTTAGATCCATTAACGAAGAACACAATCCTAAATCACCATAACACTCAATCTTGTTATATGAATTCACCATCCAGAGGAATATATAAATCCCAACATTGCCAGGTAAGAAACACATTAACATTAAACATACAGCATAATCAACCAGAAACTAAACCCCGGCTCAATCATGACAGCTTCAATTTATAAAAATCAGATACAGAACCCAAAAGATAAGGCAATATCATAGATGAATAATATCTCTAAAAGGCAGAGAAAAGCTGTACTATGAAATTAAAGTCAGATCCTTTCTCATTCATCATTAGCTTGGACCCATTTCCAAATTTTCTCGACAACGAAACAGACCCTTTTCAAATTAGGAACAAGAACAGAAAGACATTGAATTGAGAGGTGGAGAAGAGTAAGCTTACCGCCATGTTAGCTCACTCTCCGCCGATTTCTGAAGCAAGCCCTGAAATGGAAAGTCACAGTCCTCGAGAAAAATTCAAACTTTTTTCTTTTCTGGGAAAATTAACAGAACCCACTTTCAGATTTCAATGAAACAAAGCTTCCTCCTCAAATCACCCAACAAAAGAGAGAGAGATAGAGAGAAAGCTATGAAGTTTAGAGAGAGAAGGGTTGAGGAAGAAGAAGAAGGAGAAGCAATATAGAGGCTCATCGACCGTTGACCGGAGCCACCGGTTATGTTTGACCGTAAAAAGTCTTTGTTTTCTTCTCAGTCTCAACAACGCCAAAACCAAGTCACCGTTTTTATCACGAAGAGTAAATATCGGGTTGCTGCCGTTAAGTTTAACGGCGCGACTGTTCTGTTAATGGCGGCTTGACCGTGAGTGTGAACGGAGTTAAGCAGCTCCCAGGATAAAGGTCTGTTTGTCTAGTTTATTGGTGATAGTGCTTTTTTTGTACTCTTCTGTGGAAACATTTCTGACCATTTTACATTCCACCTGTACACGCCCTTATTTTTATTTAGTCTAAGTGTATATAAATAAATAAATAAATAAAACAAAATAGTTCTTGACACCATTATTGACTTTATTTTGACTGGTCTTCCTTTGAATTTGTCATTGGTCTCGTTGATTTTCTTTTCTCTATTTTTTTGTATTATATGTTAAATTGAATTAAAATTTAGTCAAATAATGGTCAAAAGTGTATATTTAATTTTGGCATTTTACAAAATGTGAATTTTTCAAACTTCCATGGAAAAAATTGATTTTCACATTAACAATGGCAACAACTATACAGTTGATTTTATTAATTCTATTAAATTGGAGGGGTAAATGTATATATTATAATTTTATGGATTAGAACAATATTATATTATTGCTTCATGCAACTACTTGTTAAAAAAAATATATAAACCAAACTATTGTAAATATATATATATATATACCACAATTAATTAGTATGTTATGTCTACATAACACAAACTAGATGTAATAGCCCCACCAATGTAAAGGCCGTCCTGGCAAAAATTAATTGCTAATAAATATCGGCCGGCATGGTTGACACAACAAGGCGTCACTTATTTCTTCCTTTTTACACCACCACTTAAAATAAATAAATCACTTTTTTTCATGTGACATATGCATGTGTACGTAATCATTTTTTAGTTTTAGAGGCTATGAACTATTAAGCATCGCTGTCATTTGTGTACAAATAAAATTTAATGATAGTTTTATTCAAATATATAAATTTGTCATTTTTTTCACTAAATTATATTGATATTTAATTTTTCAACATAATTAAAACTGAATGATGGCTTGGCACTTGTCAAAATCATGGAGTTTAGTAGATTTCAAACCTTGAAAATTTTGAGACTTTTCTTAACATGATTGGTATGTTTGTTCATGATTCAATTGTTGATTTTGATGAGTTTTTTTTTAATATTTATTTGGAACCGAAAACATAAAATTTCTAAGTTCAATGAAATTTGAAGCATACAAAGAATCAAATTTGAAGGAAATTCAATCACCACTTGAACCGATCTACGTTGGAAAAGAGTAGTCTCTATCCTGTTGACACGAACTTCAGCAACAACAAAAAATCGATCTTTTTGGCTATTTCGGGCCTATTAACTTAAATCATGACATATACTTAAGATGCATAAGATAATTCAAGCCCCTGACAAAACGGCAATTTCAGATTATATCGAAACCATTTTCAGTAATACAACCAGAAGAAAAAAATAACGGTAAAATAATAGGGTTGAGAGTGAGGTTACATGCAGGCTACGACCAGTAATAAAACACAGGCCTGCTAATTTTTGTGAGGGCCATTTGAAAAAGAGGTCAATGCTAAGTACCCCACAAAAGACCATGTGCTTCCTTCCCCGAAATATCAGACTCTGGACTCCAATGCTAGAATTATCTTCTTCCTTGGACCCTGAAACCAGATAATGCTTCAGTCAAAAGCTCGGAGTAGGAATGACCAATATGAGATGGAAATGGAAATGAAAATTCTTAGTGACTACATGTTTTGCTTGAGAAATATTATATACTGCTTAGCACAAGGATGTTAAAATAAAAAGATAAACTTGAGCATTCCCAAGGAGAAGGGAAAATTACAAAGCAATCATGCAGCAAAATACTATTGAAATTATCATATACAACAGAACATAGGAAAATTGAGGTATACCATGAGGAAGTTCTACATGCACTTGTGTTCATATTTCAAAAATGGCATTACAAATATGAGGACTGGCAGTTCAGGCGAGATAATCAGAATCAATCAACAATCAACTTGGACTTGCTTGCTATAAATTGTTTGAAATAAAAATCAAATATAGCAAAAAGCCACAAATAGACAGACAGAATTATATTAAATAATTATTAGAATATTTTCCACAACAGTTTTCAGCATCAAGAGATTTAAGCAGGTCAAACAGGAAAAGGACCATTGACGTGGCTATCAAGTTTGTCGTATAAAGAACAATAAGGACTTTATGGTCCTGGGAAAGAAATACTTTCCCTTGTACTTTATACTAATACACAGCTAGGAAGTTTCCACAGTTTTAAGCATACAAAGAACAATGAAATATTACCGTAAGAAAGATAGAACATAACTGTAACCAATCGATTCACAGCTAACTATGTCTAGTCAAACTTACCATTGGTATTCCTAGAGCTTTGAGGTCCTCATCAGTCATGTGTACGAGAGCTGCCATATCAACCTGCAGAAATGGAAAGAGGTGTTAATCTAGTAACGGAAATTCATAAACTGAACTAACAACACCAGAATGCACAAAACTTGCATCTTCCCGTACAAACTTACTTCTTCTGCTTGAAATGTAATACAGTATTTTTCCAAGCCCAAGGAATGAAGAAAATCATCAACGGACGTATCAGTCTGCAGAAAATAATGGATGCTATTAGGGGAGAATTGCAGGTAAACAAAAATTAGGATTTTGTTTGAGGTATAGACACAAATTAATGAAATGAGAAAAACAAATGAGTTCAGTAAGAACTCTAGGTCCTAGCATGGGATCAACATGATTCATTGTATCTCTAATTGGTATGTGATACAGGTAAAAGATGTAGACAAATAAATGTAACTGACTTGCATATATCAGCATCCCTAAAAAGAAAATATCAAATACTAGTTCCAGAAATATACAAGAAAACAGAATTACTACCTTCTGCTGAGTTTTCTTTCTTGAAGCATTGGGAGCTTTTCTGGTCTCTGATGCAGGGGCTTCAGCTGCAACACTTTTCCTGACTGATTTAGCAGGTTCTCGAACTGGTTTTGGCTTTGGTGGATCAGCATTTATTGGTTGCGGATTCATTGTTCCAGATAACTTTTCGCGTAAATCTCTTACACCTGAAACAGACCCCCTTCCACTAGGAGATGCTTGCTGGATACTCTTCCTTTGAAGCTTGAGACGAAGATCTTGAGCACCAACCTTTTGATCTTCACACAGTACATTAACAACAGTCAAAACCACCCAAAATAGAAAGAAATAGAACAGAGATAAAAAGAAAAAAAGAGAAAAAAAAGAGAGAGATGATCTAGTTGCATCACAGCCAATTCATACATGACAATTTCCGTGCATCGTGATCATAGAGATCATGTTCCCACTTGTCATCTTGTCTCTGTCTGCAAAACAAATATAATAAGATCTTCAGCTCATCCTTAAAACACTAGTGTAACTGTAAGACACTACCTCCATCAGCAAATGAGAGCCCAACAACATATTCAGGTAGTTATGAATGAATTGCTACTACCTTTGCAAGTGTTACTTATAACCACTTAGTGGGCTATCACATGGAACTCTATCAGGGTATGTGGGGAAATTCCCAACTCATTTTGGGATGGTAGGAGTATAAAGCAAAACCCAAATGACTAAATTATGAAGGATGGCAGATTGCTATAACTTCCAGAGAGTTTATGAAATAGGTTCTATTCTAGCATTTCCTTGCAACAAGGTATAATACTATGTGCATTGTAAGGCAACATCAAATTCTTAAATGGTAATAGGCATGGCAATTCAGACAGGTCAAAGGCAGTGTTGAGTTCAGATATGCTAACTTATTCACAACTCTCCCAAATTCTAAAAAATCAAACAACATAACAACAACATCATCTAAACCTTTCAAAGCTACAATGTGCTCTACAGCCAAGCAGGAAACTGTATCCAAAGCTAATTTTACTATATGAGAGAGGGAAACTCCAAAACCTTAACACATAACCAGGAGGTACCCAAAAAAGGAACAAACTGGTCATCAAAAAACTCCAAAGAAGCAACAATTTCCTGCATTTTCCGGCACTTCCTCTCCAACTTTCTAGGGAAATCTACCCGACCAAAAAGAAGCAACAATTACAACTTATACAAATATCAAAAATAGAAACGAGGAATGCAATCCAGCCCCGAATCCAAAAACCCAGAAACGAAACAAACCCATTCAACTCAGTACATCAAAAATCAAAAACAACAAATCAGAGGCACGAAATTGAGGAACTGAAACGGACCTCTTGCCGGTGATTGGACGCCGTCGATTAGAGTCGTCAGCAGAGTTCCCATTGAGCCGCTCCTTCACAGACCTCTTCCCCACAGCCTCGACACGATCAGCATACATCTTATACCGCCCCTTAAACCCTAACCCTAATCCCGATTTGGGCACTCGATGCAGCACAGGATCGACAATGGGTCGCGAGATTGATTTGGGAAAGCAACACAAATCAATCAATGATCCCACAACACAAACCCTACAAATATTTTTGGGAGCACGCGAAGATCAGAAACAATAAGTTTAATTGGGAAATTATGAATCCTAGAGAGAGAGAGAGAGGCTCGATTTGGGTCTGAGCTCTCAGTTCACAGAACCTCTCGTGACCTTCTGGATCTGTGTTGGATACGGACTCTCCTGATTTGATAGAGTCGGATTCCTCCCGGGTCGGGTCGGCCTCCTGCAAAACGCAGCGTTTTACTGTAGATACTAAAACTATTCATTAAAGTAGTGGAGACCAAAAAAAAACGTCAAACCTAAAAACTCCACCAATTCAAAACCAATAATGCAAAAATTATCCGATGTGGAAAAAAAAAACAATAACCAAATTTCTTTTAATTGAGCCTAATTTTGGAAATTTTGAGTTAGACCCACTTTTTTGTGAAGCCTATGTTATTTACAAGTCTATTTATTTTTATTTGATTTATACGTACATTTTTTCTTGACAATTTTTTCGTTCAAAAATTGAAAATCGAGTGTTAAAATGATAAGAAACTAACTAAATCAGTTGTGCTTACCCCTTTATAGTTAAAGTATAATGAGGGTATGACATTTTTAAATTTGTATATTATTCATTAGGGCTGGTATAGAAGTTAAGGAAGTTATCTCTCAACTATCAGGGATCGAATTATGATAGGCACAATAATGTTATTATTTCAGTTGTTTGTAGTATTTGCAGTTTGTTTGCCATTGATTATCTCATGTGTGAATCTTGGTGCACTGATGTTCGGTCTGTTTTGATTGTTAAGTGGTACGTAAGCGATGTTCATTCGATACTGATTGTAAGAATTGTCATCCCCACCGATTTATTCCCACCAAATTTAGAGTATGTAATGTTACTATCTTGCATAATACAATCAATAGTACAACATATGTTTCTTCGTAGTTTATATATAATATACAAATTTAAATCTTTCTTCCTCTTCATGTAACAACAATAAACATCATAGAATAATTACATAAGAAAATATCAATATTGGTGTGCAAGAACAAAATCATTATTGCCTCTATTTCAACCTATTTGACTTGTTGAAATGCAAAGACAACTTGATTACTTCTCTGCCATTTTCATTGAATGTTCCAACTTTCTTGACTTGTTATATTGTACCTATAACAAGTTTAAACACTAAACAAAACAAAAAAAATCGGAAACGCACATGTTCCGACCCATGAAGGGTTCTGTGAACCTCGTACCGATCCTCTTGTTATGTTCGTGGATCATAGGATCTCATTACGGTTCCTCTGCACAAACAACAGATAGTCTCGAACCCGGCGGGTTCTTGCATACTCTGACCAGCTCTCCTCACCGGACGGGAAGTTCATGTTAGGATTCTTCAACATTTCCGATAATGTTTACTTGGGGATATGGCGCAACGGTGACACTTCCGCCCTAATCTGGGTCGGAAACCGCGAATCTCCGGTGCACGGCAGCAACGCGAATCTCACATTTGACCGTCAAGACGGCATGCTGAAGATCGTCCACGATGGTGGGGATCCGATCCGTTGAGCCCAACGGGATCAGTCTAGGGATCAACGAGAGCAATTCTCGTTGATTCGGGTAATTTTATGTTAGCAGAACTAGACACAGACGGGGCTACAAAGCAAGTCATGTGGCAGAGCTTTGACCATCCCCGG
>JAYMSW010005327.1:0-10130 GCA_036897725.1 Erodium texanum
CTTAATAAGTTGATGGTTTGGGGCTTGATCTCGAAAGATCCTTTAATCTCAGGCTTTCTTATAACAGATAGGGGTGCATTAGTACTAGGTGTACCATACTAACCCAGGCCTTATGTCCTTCAGCTATTACCCTTTCTCTTGCAGCTTTCTCTACCGCTTCTGCTTGTCTTGGCAACTTTCTCAAAGCTCACTTCCCTGATTCGATCTAAGTCTTTTCCTATGTAGCTTAGGGTCTGCTTCTGAGATCTTGTTTCCTTATAAAGTCCTGTACTACAAGAGACACTAAAAGAAAATTAAAAATAAAAATGAAAGATAAACTAAACACAAATAAATTAACTAACAATAATTCCTTCCCTGGAAATGGCACCAAAAAATTGACGCGGCTGAAACCAACCTAAATAAATAGGCAGATTTTGTTGCACGCGATGTGGCAGTGTAATGGTCAAAGTAATATAGGGCTATGTAAAAAAAAGACACCGAGTTATCGAATCCATGGGAAGGAGTACTATTAGCCTCCCTAGATGTGAGATAGCTTATCTTTACGATTTTGAAAATGTTTTTGAATGTGAAAGTGAGTGAGAATGAAAAGAGCGAAATTCAAAATGCAAAGAAAGCGGAGTAAACAGAGTATTAGGAAAAGTTGAGAGATAACAAGATTAACAAGCATCTAGGGTTTCTGGGTTCCTAAGATCCCATCCATAGCAATAATTCCAGATTAACAAGTTATTGACAAATTAATTAGGTGCAGCGGTTTACTCTTAAGCAAGTGCTAACCCTAAGGCATAAAGATTTATGTAAACTTTGACTTAAACCCTAAGCAAGGCCTAATCTACCACCAAAGTTGGCCTGATATCACAGGTATAAACTATGTTATATCGAGTTCTGGTCCTACCTATGGATATCAGGCTAAGGTGCTATCAAAGGTTCATAATCAAAATAATAAGTGATCAGTTTAAGTTTAGCATTAAGACCTCACAAACTATAAATCCTATTTAATCTAATCAATACACAAGTTGTTAATCTAGTTCATTCATATGGAATCATAACCCTAATCCCCCACAGTCCTAAACTAAAGGATTAGTAACTCATGCTTGAAATCAAGACAGAACAAATAGAAGAAAACATCATCTTCATATTTAATAAAGTAAATACTAGAATACCAAAGATGATTCCCTTAAATCTCCTTTATGTTCTTCTAGGTTTAAACCTAGGTTTTTCCTCTGCAAATTTCGTGCTCTCTCTAAGATTATCCCCCTAACAATGAAACCCTAAGTGGCTATTTATACAGTGGGAAAAAATTAAGGGAAAAATGGTAAATTTTAGTTCTTTTTGGTCAAAACACAAAGCTAGACGCCGGTCAGGTTCCTCGTCACGCCAATGGTGACGTGCGTCTCTGGCTGCATTTCGCCAATTCCAAAACCCACCAAAAGCCTTGTATACTTTCTTCATGACGTGCGTTAACTACTTCGTTACACCTTGGCTAACATGCATCCCTAGTGACGTTTCCTTGCTCTTTGCTCTCGGGTTACTGAATTTTCTTCTGATGTGAGCGGAGACGGGCGTCTTAGGGTGCGTTACACCCTTGTGAATCCATGTCAGCTGCTCCATCTGAACATGGTTTACTCTCGGCTCGGCCTTATGATATATGGGCTCTATACGTGCCCCTTGACATGCGTTAGCTAGCCCACGACAAGGTACCTTACGCCGGTCACTAAGCACGTCCAAGCCTTAGTCGTTTTTGCTCCTTTTCCTTTGTTTTCCACTCTACTTTCTTGAACGAGGTTAGAAAACCATAAAAGCACACAAGGGATAATCAAGGCATTATTATACTCAAAATGGGGACGAAATAAGCTTAAAGTCCGAGAGTGAGTGTTGAATTATAATGCAAGATGCACCCGCATCAGTGACCTGGCACGTCACAGAACTTTACAGGCGAATGAAACAACGTTAGACATGTCTAAGAAGACTATGTATAAGATTGGTGGGGGAATTACTAATTATACATGATTTCCAACTCTCTTTTTTGGTAAACTTGGCCAACGATCTCGACATCTCCCACATACGTGAGGCACCCTACTATATCTGAAACATGCATGAGCAAATTGTAAAAAAAATGGGAAATAACTTATTGAACGTCTTCACCAGACCGAGAATGCAACAGATAAGAGCTAGTAGACACAAATAGAAAGTACCCGTGAGTGTCATGTCATCGATAACTTGGTCAGTAACAACTTGTTGATTGACAAATTGGAAACCATACATAGGAATGGAGGATGCGGGCCTATAGATTTTTTCAATTTCGTGAAAAGGGTGAAATCGAGCTTGCATTTTGCATCAACTCCCAGAAATTACTGGTGTTTGTAACAACTTTGAAACCTGATATCACGTAAACATGGCCTTCCTTTAGTTGGGACCTGAACTGTACACCAATTTTTTCCATATCGTACCCGCCATCAAAGTGCCCTACAATACCAAAACTATGTTAGTGGACGATAATCTAAAGGGAAAGAATCAAGCACAAGCTACTGTACATATTGCAAGGCCCAATACACATATCGATTGATTGCGAAGTGGAGTACCTCCTTATCAATAATAGCCATCCCCATGCCGATATCATCGCCAGTTTTGGGGTTGATCGATTCCTAAAGACAGCATACACGGACCTCCACACCCAAAGACCCTTTATCAAGAGAAAGTGAGGCCAAACTAACGATTTCCATATTAGTATGATCTAGGCTAACATAACGAAGGCAACGTCGAGAAGTACTGTTTGACATAGCCGAAGCCAACCCATATATAAGGTTGTATATCTGCTGCACATCAGCTGTGTTGAATAGTGAAGTTGTGTGAAAAAAAAAACATAATAAACCATTACTGAATGTGAATGAATCAAACCAACAAAATATGTTTAGTTGGTGAAACCGTTTTAGACGCTTTTTTTACAATGATTAACGTGGGGTTTGGAGTGAATCCAAAAAAACGTAAGCCGCCACATCAACTGGTTCATTACTGCATAAACTTGTTGATAATCCAACATCGAGAGATGTAATTAACCCACTAACGGTCTCGTAACACACTCAATTGTATTTTATGGTTTCTGCTTAGTTAAAGAATCAGATTAATATCATCATCAAGATATCATCTTTAGTGTGTCTCAAAAAAGTAGATGTTATTGACTCCGGCAATGTTTTAAGATCTGTCATAACGGTTGTTATTGTGACATGGTTAATCCAATAAAAAGCTGTTATCAGGATACGAATCGTTAGAGCTCGATCAGCTCAACACCGACCGGGGCATGCGTTTTAACGCACAAGTGTAAGCACCTATCCTATCCCATTAAGGGTACACATTTTTTATTTGGTAGTGGCTAGTCCAACATCGTTATGAGCGAGAACAGACGAAAACTGGTGGCGATACTCGTAAAATGCAAAGATATTATAATTAAACCTTATTATTAATAAGGGGAAATTATAACATCACTATTTGTAACCAAACGACATTGAACGATACTACCTTAAGGAACATTTTGAGAAACACTAAGATGAAAACCTATATGTAATTAGACGACGGAAGCGGCCCGTACAAACACGCTGATGAAAACATTTTTTATGGTTACATAACATGTTGATCAAACACGCAACGTTGTTGGATAGTGAGTTCAGACTTGCCCGAACATCATCCGGCTCGCTATCAGTCATCATTCATAACTCCTCGAACTTGTCCTTAATGTCCACGCCCGAAGGTCCCCGACACGAGTCTGTTCCCATACCTTTCCTAGTTTTCTCGCTCCCTTCCTCATCGATGTCTTGGTCTTCCAGCCCCCACATATCTTCCTTCAACACATTAGCTCCAATAGACGTGCAAAGAGACTCGATTTCCCCCATAATGTGGGTTCTGTTGTCAGCCTTCGTGTCAACTTCCCGCAACAGTGTAAGAATTTGATCAACGCTTTTCTCGACCGTCTCGAACACCATAGTTAGTTTTTCAAAAAAGAATACCAAGTTTGGCATCAACCCCTCGTACCAAAGCCTTATATCCCCAATAGATAAGGGCCCACCGAAAGTGCCACTGGATGATTTGCCAATCGGGCTGCATCCCCTAGCTTTGTCTTCCATAGCCAGGTCGGCCGACAAGGTCAGCCCTTGCATATGCCCCCTGACATAATTGTTGGATAGTCTGTAGCATTTCCTGCAAGGCGGCTGCCTAGGAACACACTGTCTGGCGCCAAGTTCCATATGCTCCAGTTGTGGTTTTGGAGAAACCTTGTCATTACTTGTTCCATCCATCTACAGACATGACCAATAAAAGTGTTAGCTTCAGTCAAGTAACATAAAAGAAAGAAAACTATGCCCTGTACCTTGATTGCTTCAAGCACTCGATCAACTATTTGTGAGGGTTTTGGTAGCCGAAGGAACCGATTTATAACGAAATCGCATGATAGGTAGTATTTTTGGAAACAACGTTTAGGGTAACAGAATTCGGGCGATTAGGATGATTGCCTATATTTAACAACGTTCGCATTTATATGACAAATCATAAGAGATTCTTCCTCAATATAGATATATCGATTCCGTCTCATTATTGGGCCTGCAAGCATATTGAGTCTGTAGGGCTTACTAATCATCACCAAGGGCACATTCGATAACGCGTAGGACAGAATAAATATCTTCTTTCACTACAAAACTCGCATCTTTATGTGGATTAAAATGCAAGAAAGATCCAATCATAGTTCTACTTATTCAATGTCAAGATAGGGGCTTTCAAAAGGTATACTATCGTATTCATTTAGCTAGAAAAATGGGACATTCACCACACGTATACTTTATCCAAAGCAAAAAAAATCAATACAAGACATACATACTGTTAGGTTTTGGAAGTTGTGTGAGGGACCCAAAAGATCGTGACAGTACTCAAGGCTCCAACCATAGTTTATTGTTTAGAATGCCCTATGTCAAAAGGGAACTCTATTAGTTTTTAATCACCTAGAAACTATCGCCTATAAGGTCGATTAATCTCACCAAAGCGTAGCATAATATAGTTGGTTATCGTACATGCAAACATGCATAAAGATGTTCAACCCAGTCACAGTTAAGTGGCATACCGACACACATACATATGTGGACACAAGTGCCATTATCTTATTGAAACCAAAAGAAACATGTAACAACCTAGTTGAAGTATAAGCAGGGAGCACGGAATACAATAAACTAGTCACCCTATAGACACATATCATAGTCACAGAACTCTAAAGCGAGCAGATCGACTTCGCGCCAACTCATCCCCTCAAGCTGAAACATCTATACACCAGCATCACTCCGTTGCCAATAGGCGGGCCCAGTAGTAAAGGCGATGGAAGAATGGGTAAATTGGTCTCTGGCTGGTCACTTACCGCAGGAGGCAGGTTTGGCTTAGTCTCACCAGGAGAAGGCACCGAGATCAGATGGGTAGCAACCGACGTGGCATTACCATCGAAAGATGCACCATCAACATGACATCCGGAAAGACATGAAGGTACAGGATTCGAAATGATGCAACATCTAGGACACCCGGTTGGTGGAGTGGCCGAGTCAGACCTTATTCGGTGTAAACTGACACATTCCACCTTACCAGAATATCGGTTCGTAGCAGGCCGCATGTGCGTCAACTTAGAACCATTCTTCTTCCATTTTTATTTCCTCATAATATGAGAAGTCACACGGGAAGATATCATCGACCGTTTCATTTCCACGTCCCGAACGGTTCGATTTGTGGACCAGTATGATGTGGGAAGCGGAATATGTAGGGTGAATATTGAATAAACCCAATTTAATTACGCGTTCGAGATAGTCATTAAATTCTCAACATCGAGGATCAAAATAGCTTGTTGCTTTCCTCGACCGGCAACAATAGAACGGTTCTTAATTCCAGAATTAATAAAAACTTGTAGAAACGTATGGCATAGAGACAATAATCAAAAGGGCTAACCACATACAACACCGCCCTATATCAGCTCCCACTGACCTCCCTTGTTCTTGTTCAGACAACGCCATTTTGTTTCGTTAGGTCCGTGCAAGAAGCCACCTTACTTAGGATAAGGACTGTCTAAACATAAAGCTCGTCAAAGGTGGCTCGTCCTGCCAAAGCATCACCATAATACTCATGTCAAAGAATGTAAAGCATCTGAGTCTCTCAAACAAAATAGCCCACCGACACATAAACAACTATAAAAAGGTCTAAGCCCATATAGACCCATCCCATATATTCTCCCTCTCCTATGTCTAGTAATATTAATACCAAACACGGTTAAACGTGTTTTCCTATTATTGTTGACACTATATAACGGAAGTGAACCCCCATAGATACAATTTATTCATCTGAGTCTCTTAAACCTGTTTTAGTCTTGAACAACAATGGTTTGAACCCCTATAGATACAATTTATTTTTTTATATTATATAGTAATAAGGGTATTTTTGTCTTAAAATATTTTAGAACCATAGATTTCAAATTTTAAATCATATGAGCCTATAAATTAAATATCTTATATTATTCATAAAAGAAAATTTCGGTAATTCCCTCTAATTATTTAAAGGGATAATTGACGAAATAGCCTTATAAGAAGGAACTATTTGCAAAGCAACATTCTATTGGGAAATCTTTGCTAACTAACCTTCTCTTGAAATAAAGATTCTTATTTCCAATTTTACCCTCCTATTATTTTACAATTTTTGAATCAAGGCAATCCCCCACCACTACTTCTCCTTCTTGTCTTGCCCGAGCTCTTCTTCTTTCATTGCTTCCCCAAGGTCGATTAATTGTTCCACTTACATGTTCTTATCAAACTCTACCCAGAGAATGATGAGTACACGGAAAACCTTAATTTGTAATTTTTGATTTCATGGGGGAAAACGATATAGTTTATTGTCGTAATTTTTAGCAATATGTATGTATACACGTAGTTAAGACTACCTTGGAATGGTCATGAAGCGTATTTCAAACTGGTTTTGTTACATTCGAATCTTCGTTTCATGGTTTTCTAGTGTTAGGACCGTACTGAGCACTATCAGTCGAACCCTATCAAGTTAAGACAGTTTTGCTCGATCGAAGACTAATCTTATATCCCGATTGAGCTCGACCTATCCCGATAGAGAATTCCAGAAAAGTCCAAGTTTAATTGGAGGTTTATTCGAATTCTATGTTGTTAAGCATATCTAACTTCATACATTCCTAAACATATGGTCAGGTTATAGTTTAGTTTGTGCCACATTCTAAAACACAGAGTATAGACTTTTTCGGTATTGCCAACAAAAGGAGTTTCATTATATTAATGGGGATGGATATTTACTACAAAATTAGTGAAGTAAAACAAGCAAAAACTAAACTACATCAAAACATGTTGACACTTCCTGCTGTAGAAGGAGGAGGAGGCAGATGTTGAAGCTTCGGGGGGGACAGAGACCTCTTTATCTTTGCTACTTCCTCCTACAGAAGCCACATGTTGTTGGTTATGAAACCAATTTTAGTACTAATGATCTCATTCTCTAAGTTGATGAACTTCTTGAGTTCACCAAGTCTATCCTTCAACGATTGGAATTAACGATCAGGTTTCGTCGGCGGCTTGTTCGCATTAGAGCTCGAGGCTTAGGAGGACAACAGCCACGTTTGTTCTGCACTCGGAATTTGTTCCACCAGTGTTGTGCCATCGGGTTCTTTGGAACCATTGTGGCCATCCCTCTCACCCTGAGTGGCCCTCTTCTAACGCTGCGTGTCATCAACCCCCTTGACATGCTCTATGTGGAAACCACTGTTGCTAGTGAAACTGGTATTGATGGGTGTATCTATTTTGGAGTTTGGAGTTGGGTGTGGTAGCAGAAACACTTCCTAGTTGGTTTATAGGTTGACAGTAGACGTTTTCACTTCCGAATGGACATGAACCCTTTCTACTTCCCAACGTACCAACGGAATGTTTTCGGTCCAAGATGGAGGAACCATGTATAACCCGATCGAGCATGCAATTATCCCAATCGAGATTTCGTTCATCATGCAATAACAACAAATTTTGTAGAGGAACCATGTAGTACCACTTCGAGGCTATCAAATGGAAGGAAATCATGTAGATGAACCATTTGGTATCACTTAACAAATGGTTCGTCTACATGCATACCTTCCATTTCATAAATATTTCAACCACAAACAAGATGGAGGGTGTTTGAGGCTACCAAATGGAAGGACTTCATGTGGAGGAACCCTTTGGTACCGACTACCAAAGGATTCCTCCACATGCATACCTTCCCTTTCATAAATATTGATTTATGATTTGATGGAGGGTGTTTGAGCAAGAAAAGGATATTTATAGAGAGGGAAAGACAAATCAATATATTTTCCTGAAAATATATTATTACCCGGTCGAGATTAAACAGTGCTCACCACATATGGCTACATAACACATCAAGGAAAGGAAAGCAAGTCATGCATTAAAAGAAAAAAACAAGAGATGTCATTTCACCATTTGACAAAACAGTGCTCAACTATCCAACATTAGTCATAACACCCGTACATTACAGCTCAAAAGTGAGACTCCCACTTCACTTCAACAATGTGACTACACAATAGAGATTGAAAATCCCAATCGAGATTAAAATTAACCCGATCAAGTTTACAATTAACCCGGTCGATATTAAAATTAACCCGATGACATGATAGGTCAACCTCTTCTTTTTCAACTTTGAGTTGTTAGTGTGGAAATCATTGATATGGTTGTTCATCAAATCTAACCCGTACATGCATACCTTCCATTTGATAAATATTTATTTATGATGGGATAGAGGGTATTTGAGCAAGAAGATGATATTTATATAGATGAGCACTATTTACTCAACCCAATCAATATTAGAATTAAGCTTATTGATATTAAAATTAACCTGATTCAGTATGAAATTAACCTGATCGAGATTATAATATGATACAAAATTGTGAAACAACTAAGAAATCAGAGAATCGGATGGACATCAAGCTAGATGACATGAATTGACATCAAACTAAATGGCGTCAAACTCTTCTTCTTCTTCTTCAACGGGATAATGCTCAAAGTCTTCTTCTTCTTCTTCAAATGGTTCAAGAACTTATAAGAAAATTGGATGAACATTGTGAGGAGTGTAAACAAGGGAAGCAATATATTTGGCCATTGTGAAGAGCCGAAACAGTTATTCGAAAATTGGATGGATCTTGTTGGAGGGTATGGTAGAGGTGATGCAATATATTTGGCATTGTTATGAGTGAAAACAAGAGAGCTCAAGAACATGCACGAGCATACTGAACCGTCTTTGGTCTTGACTTGAATATGATAATAATTGTGTGGATAGTTCAAAGCCATTGCTTGAATTATCCTCCAAATGCTCATCATCTTCAAGTCCAAACCAAAGAAGGTTCAGTATGCTCATGCATGCTCTTGAACTCTCTTGTTTACACTCTTCACAATGGCCAAATATATTGCATCACCTCTACCATACCCTCTAACATCCTCGAAACCAATTTTCTGATAACTGTTTCGGCAGCTTCACTTGAACAAGAAAAGGATATTTATATAGAGGGAAAAACAAATCAATTGTGACACATTTCACCACATGTGACTACATAGGGTTGTGTCGGAAAGATTCCCACTTCACTTCAATGTATTAAAGCTACATTAAGACAAGAGAATCTGGGCAAGGCATGCATTTAAGCAAGAGAAGTCATTTCACCATGTGACCAAACAATGCTCAAAATTGAGTTGTTTGGGGCCCAGCAATTAAGAGAGGATTAAGGGCTGACTTGCTAGTTCATTTTTTCCTGAGTCCTGGTTGAAGACGTGAAACATGACAGGCATTTCGGAGGACGTTACATCTTCCTGGACGTGCGTCTTGGTTCACATCTTGGCTTTTCTTCCGGGTCCGAGCTTTTTTTCCTTGATACGTGAAACGTAACCCCCGTATACGAGTTTATCATAGACTTCATGACATGCGTCACGGTTCATGTATGGGCCAATTCTCTGTCTTTTCCAAAAACCCGTGGCTTTTTTGCTTGAAACGTGGTTGGTGACGGGCGTTATCGGTCCTGTGACGGGTATTGTAACGTGTGGTTCCTTCCACTTTTGGCATTCTTTCAGAACAGTTAG
>JAYMSW010005328.1:0-10124 GCA_036897725.1 Erodium texanum
CGAAAAACTGTTGAACGTTAGTTTTTGTTGAGCAACTAAACTCACCGATACTTTTTGAATATAAAAGTTAGTACACTGTTATTTTATGAACTTGCCTCTAAAAATTATATGCAAAATAATAAAATCAAAATGACCTACAAAAAGAAAATAACAGAGTTCTTGAACCTCTTTCAAAAAAAAAAAAAACAGAGTTCTTGAACCTAATTCTTCATGAGTAGTAAGTACAATGATACCTATCTGCCATTCCCAAAGCCCAACACAAAGCTCCTCGAAGCACTCCCCGTAATCCATTCAATTCCACCCCTCGATCGAACGGCCGTCACACGTCCACTTGTCACAAATCCGTAAGCCCCAAACAAAATTGAATTTGCCGCGCTATAGTCAAAGTTCAAAAATCAAACCAATAAACAACCAAACCGTAGCTTCGGAATTTCCCACCACACTAGCCCGAGGCTCGAGGCTCCGGAACCAAACCGCATAATCCCCAAATCCGAACCTACCATTTTTATTTAAAACTTCCCTCCCGGATCTGCGCCAAGCATAACCATCTCCAGCCCCACGATCACATTACCGTGCCCACCCTCAGCCGTCGGATCCTCAGACCTTAAATAGCCCTCTCGTCTTCGCCAAACCACTCTGTAACACACGAAGAGTCAGAGCTCGTGCTTGCGAAAGGTGTGGGTTGAGTATCATTCTCTCTTCTTCTCTCAGACGGTGCGTTGCTTCACATTCCCTCATAATCGATTATTAATTAGTTGAATTGACGACCTTTGCGTGTTTATTTTTGTCTCTTCATAATGTATGGCACAATAGTTTCACGAGATAATGACAATTTCATAGGCTACGTTACTTCAAATTTAAGTTGATTTTTTGTACTTCAGAGTTCGGAAATTTCCGATTTTCCTTCCATTTCTAGAAAATTTACTATCCAATTTTCGATTACAAGTTGCTTTATAAATTCAAATTATTGGAGCCCATTTATGCTCAACTACTGGTTTTGGAATGCAGAAACGGAGTTGATAGCTTTGGAAGTAAGAGCCGTGTACCATTGATCGCTGATCGTAGGAAAGTTCCGGAGCGAAGAGGCACAGCTCGTGTTGGATTTGATTTTTAATTTTTGGATCTACTCATGATGTCAATTTCTGAGAAACTGCCGGTCCGGGAAGTTGATCCATTGTTGAAGGATTTGGATGAGAAGAAGCAGAACTTCCGGCGCAACGTGGTGTCGTTGGCGGCTGAGCTGAAGGATGTCCGGAGCCGGGTTCACCGTTGAGAAGAAATGGTTTTCTAAAGAATCCCTAACTAGACAGGCATGCAATGTTTTGGGTTCTTTTTGTGTTATTTTGGTTACTTAATGATTGAAACATAGATCCTCTATATGTTTTCTGTTTTTGGTTTAATTGTTATTATTTTTGTGGGGTTGTTATTTATTTATTAAACCTTGGGGTTTTTTGTTTGCAGGAAGCTGAAATGAAAGCCAAGGACATGGAGGAGGAGATATGCAGATTGCAGAAGAAGTTGGAGGATAGAAATGGGCAGCTTCTGGCTTCAGCATCGACTGCTGAAAAGGTTCTCCGTTTATATTCTGGTTTTGGCTTTTATTCTATTGTTTTTGCCAATTGCATTGTTATTTTGGCTTCTTGTTTTGTTGTTTAAAACTTCAGATGTTGTGATTTATCAATTATGCTTGTTTGCTATCAGTTGTTATGGTTTTGTCCCCTTGGTGCTTCTGTGTCCTGGTGTTCTGAATTTATGGCTTGATCCATGCATTTTGCCGTCAACTTTTAGGGATGCTTTTTGGATTTTATTATTTGTTTTCTTTGGTGGAAGTGTGGAACCCATTGGAGGACAAGAGGCCATATGTTTTGATACTATTATTAATTTATCATTGTTGCCTTCTACTCATTGGCTTGAGTGATTGAAAACTTTCTGCTTTATTAGTGAAATATAATTGTGGAAGTGAGGGGCTTTGTAAATATTATTGTCTTAAGTGAATAGGGCTTTTAGAAGTGAAATTCCTAATCAACTATTGTTTGTCACTATATTTCCAAACTTAGCTAGGATCTTCTTCTCTGTCCCAAACTTAGCTTGAAAAAGTGGCATCATTTACTTGTACAGTTGTGCTTCACAACATGGTGGGAACAGCCAACCAACAGTTAAAGGTGAAACAAACACAAGTTAATGGATACTTTCTATTAAACAAATTTAAGATGAATCTTAATGAGTTCAAGAGTTTGCGTGGTTATTTTAAGGCCAACATAGTGTAAAATGTAATCTTAATGGGGAATTTTTATCTTTGGTGGGTGAATTACCTGACATTAAGTACAAATTACTGTAATATTGTGCCATCATGGTTAGTATCTCATTTACTTAGAATACCCACTCTAAACCTTGTGTTTGTTGAAGCCAAGTAATGGAGACAATTTTACATTTAAGTCATCTTGAAGAGTTTTCTATTTACAAGATTTACTAGTAGAAGTAAAACGAATATTGAACATTTATATTTGGTTACATATGTTTGTAATAGATTATGACACTGATACTACATAGTGGAATTATGCCAGTAAAAAAATAGATGAAATACTGTGGAGTGCAGTTAAGGAAATCTAGAATTGAGTTGTTGAGAGTTGTTAATTGTAGTGAATCTTTCAGTTGAAGTTCTCCCTTAAGAGCCACTATTAGGACTAATGTGTTTGGTAATAGTTTTGAATAATGAAAGTAGTCTGGTGACACATTAAATATGGCTCTCAGTGTCCTGTTTCTTGCATTAATTAATCTGGTAAATTTTGATCCTCTGTTCTAGCTCCTATCAGAAAAGTTGATATTTCTATTATTATTTTTAGTTGTATTGTAAACCTATTAAGTCTGAATTGTCTTCAGGATCACATTCTTTATTGCAGTCGATCATAAGATTTAGGTGTTTGCTGCTGCATTAAAATTTTCCTAATATTTAAGAAAACAGATTCATGGTTAATCAGTTTTACTTGAGATGGATGTGTTTGCAAACATAATCTTAGTTATGTATTTCTCTTGGGATGTAATATAACCATGCTAATGATTTCATCTTATATGCCACTTAGTTGTGTTATATTTCATTGAGTGCAGTATGTGAGGGAATTGGAAGACCTCAGATCACAGCTTGTAACCACTCAAGCAACTGCAGATGCAAGTTCTGCTTCAGCCCAACTGGCCCAGCTTCAGTCAGTAGCTTTGTCAAAAGAGTTAGATGAGAAGAATACTTGTTTGAAAGAACACGAGGATCGTGTAACTAGGCTTGGTGAGCTGGTAGATCAATTGCAGAAGGATCTTAAAGCAAGAGAAGCTTCTCAAATGCAACTAAGAGATGAGGTTTCGAGGATTGAGCATGATATTATGCTAGCAATTTCTACAGCTGGAGCAAGCAAAGATTGTGAGCTAAGAAGGATATTAGATGAAGTTTCTCCTAAGAATATTGATAAGATGAATAAGCTTTTAAATACTAAGGATGAAGAAATAGCTAAACTGAGAGATGAAATTCGGATCATGTCTGCCCATTGCAAGCTTAAAACTGAAGAGCTGGAATCACAAGTATATTTTTTTTTCTTGCTTAACATTACTCTTCCCTACATTTCTGATCATTTAATGGATTCATTTGTGAAGTCGAACTGTTGACCAATTCATGATTGTTAAGCTTCAACCTGTTTCATTGGAACAGTTAGAGGAGCGAAAGAGAGCTGATCAAGAACTGAAAAAGAGGGTACTGAAATTGGAGTTCTGTCTCCAGGAAGCTCGTTCACAGACACGAAAGCTACAAAGGGTAATAATTATGATTTTTATCCTAACCATTCTGATCATCCCATTCTTATACATCCGCATATGGAATGTAGGAAGATTTCAACTCTTATAATAGGCAAAAGTGGGGATCAATTTTATCTGCCAAGACATCATTCTTGGTCAACCCAACTGTCCATTCTTGTAGAAATTAGTAGCCATGGTTGGATACAATAGTCTCTAATAATTGGAACTATGCACTCATCAACCCAGTTTTAGTTATCAACATGAATTTCATTGTTTGCACCACTCTTACCTTTTCATTCTATCCATTGCAACAGGCGGGAGAGCGCAGGGACAAAGCTCTGAAGGAACTCAGAGATCAGTTGGCAACAAAGCAAATGACTGAAGATATGAGTAACGGAAAACAAAATTTCTGGGAAACCTCTAATTTCAAGCTTGTTGTTTCTATGTCAATGGTGGTTTTGGTGATGTTCTCAAAGAGGTAAAAATCATTATGTAAAAGCTGATGAGAAGTATATTCCAGTAGTAGCTTTAGGGACTTGTAGCTTGTAGAAATGCTTGTATAGAGGGTCACTTTCTTAGTGTAGTATTAGCTTAGACGAGAACACGTACCAGTTCTCATTGCTAGAATTGCAGAACAGCCATTACATTACAAGATGTAATTTATGAAGGTTTCTCTTGTTTCTACTGTTAATGAAGTATGCATTGTAAATCATCAAGTGTCTACTATGTTTCTCTTTTGAATTGAAATGGAATTAATGTTACCTTGGATTGTATTGATCCGAGCATAAAATGGCCTAGAACAAGAGTCTACAACTTTCAAACCATATACAAGATTATGAAAAGCTAAAACCCCTATTATTATACATATCCATCCCATCTGATCAACTGACATAAATTCTAGTTTTCTCCATTACATACTAACATGAAATACAGTAAATTGAACTATATTGTTGTCTTCTACATGTCATGCCTCAGGAATGGGACTTCACACAGAGCAAATTCATGCAAGGTTTCTAGCAGAGTGTCCTGATTCAGCTAGTGTGGAAAACCGCCATTTTCCTGCAAAGAAGGATCTGTACAACAGCTTGTAGCCATAGCCTGATCCTCTTCTAGGTTCTTGCAAACTGATCTAACTACAGAATTAATTTCTGGGTAGCAAAGGATGCTACCAGAAAAATGCAGCCCAGAGAAGGTTGCAGTGTAGCTGAGACGGACATTGTTGTGGTGTTAACACTGGGAGGGACCTCAGACCCAAACACAGTTGGGGTTCCTGATGTTGGGTTGCTTGAGTTCAGTAGCATTGGCGGAGTAGCAGAGCTGTAACAGAGATGACAACAAAATCAGTAAAGCATATCGAAATCGTAGTGCAGATACTGAATTTTCAGAGCCATGAGCACAGATCACCATACCCTGTAACACCTGCACCTGAGGATGATGATGTTGGCGTCGGAGTTGTTGTTATTGGTGTTGAGATCTGGGGTGGAGGAGTTGAAGATGAAGTTGCTGGTGGAGGAGTTGAAGAAGTTGCTGGTGGAGGAATTGATGAAGTTGCTGGTGGAGGGATTGATGAAGTTGATGGTGGAGGAATTGATGGAGTTGGAGGTGGCTTCAAGGATGGTGATGACGATGATGAAGAAGAAGATGGGAAGATGCAAGAACCTGTACCTGTTCAAGATTCAGCAAGATCTTAGAAATGGCTTATACATTGCTATGTACAAAATGAGTGTGATTTCTTACTTGGGTTTGTGCTTGTTATCATTGCAGTTCCTCCAAAGTCACAGCTTGATGGTGATGGATGCTTCTGGTAGTAACTATTGAATGCATATGAAGCATGGTTCTGGAGTGTGAGGGGATTGTAACAGCTCCCACTTGGCTGGATCTGTGCACAGTCTGCTCCCCCAATCCCACAGGCATAGTCCAAAGCTGCCTGGACAGAGCTGGCAGGCGCTCCGCTCTTGGCAACACACCAGCTCTGCCCGGCAGCAGAAGCATTTGTGGTTGCAGGAGGGTTCATGACAGGAACATTGGCTGCTGGAGGAGGATATGTGGTTACAGGAAGAGGAGTAGAGGGTGTTATGGTGACAGGATTGGTGGCAGGGACAGTGACAAAGGGAGTGTCTGACTCTGGAGGGATTGTGATTGGTGTGGTTGATATTGGAGTTGTGGGGAAGACTGTGTCATGTGAAATTGTGTCCAGGACTTGTCTATGTGAAGAAGGGAAGATTTGTTGTTTTTGCCACTCCAGTTTAAGATCCATAGAGAGAGCTGCTTCTGCATACGATCCTGCAAACACATACACTAGTGTTATGCAATTTCAGTAAACAAACAAGCTGCAAAAAGGGTCTTTGTAGTTGTTGCTTACCAGAGATGAAGAGAGGATGGAGAAGGAAGAGGAAGAAGAGAGGCTTAGGATATGGCATTGCCATTATAATGAGGGTCATGAGAAGTGTGAAGGAGGGGTTTGGGAAGAGACCCAAGTGGATTTGAAATATGAATCATCTAGTGAATACTAGTAGCAGGTGCTTAAAAGACAGTGCACATACAAAAGAAGAGAGAGAGAGGAAAAAGTGGTGAAGATAAAGAGGAAGGAAAGTAAAAGGTTGGTGATAAAGAAAGGAGGTTACTTTGTGACTAAGGATGGATGGATGGGGCAGAGAATGGTCACAGATGACAGAAGAACAAAGAATCATGCCACCCATTGCTTTTGAAGATTTGGTTTCTTTATCTTTAATTTCCCAAAGACATGTTAGCTCAAACACACTAGTTAAAGTTGCCTACTTGGCTAATGGGCAAAAAGCCAAAATACACATACACATGCACATTCTTGTCATGATAGACTAAATAAATAGAGCTTCATGTTATCACTAAAGATGGGTTTTGGAACTTGGCCTTCCCATCCCATCATCAAAATTATTATTATTATTATTTGATATACATCATCAAAATTATTTATTAGTTAATAGGAAAGTCACGTACCGTAAAACCTCTATAAATTTAGAATATTGGGATCATGATGTTTTATTAATTTATAGAGATATTAATGAATCGAGTTGTACTGTCACAAGATTGTAGAATATTGAGTTGTTCTTCTTGGCACCTAACATGACATGAAAAATCCAACCTTATTATACAGGAATAATAAGAGCTTTGAAGATGCACTATCAACCATCGTAGGAGGTTTTACCGTATGGTTTTACGTTGAGACAATCTGATTCAGTTAACATTAATGTTTTAGACGCTATCAATCTTGCATTCTCGGTTTGGACAGCTAATGTTCAACAAGAGACAATAGCAAATTGTTTTCAACACTGCAAAATTCATTCAGAGAATGAAGTCTCGAGAAATTTAGATGAATCCACTTGTGACAATGATATTCATGAACTTGAAGTCATGATTAAAGATCTTGGCTACCATAATAGAATGGATGTCAATAACCTATTGGATTACCAAGTGAAAAAGATACATGTTCAGAAGTGCAGACCTTAGAAGAAATTGTAGTTGTTATCCTTGAAAATAATGTTGATGATGAAGGTGAAGATGATACAGTACCTTTAGAACGGATTACACAGAATGAAGTACTTATCACATGTAGAACTCTTCACAATTTTTTGGTGTAGTTCGAGAACAAAACACCAGAAATTTTGGATGCAATGAGAAAAGTTAGAGATCAACTAGACTCAAAATTTAAGGGAAAAAAAAACAAACAACATTAGAATCATATTTTTTCTAAATTGTATTAGTTATCTTTATGTAAGTTTATATAATTATTAATTTATGATATTCATGGAACCTATATTTACACAGAGGTTTTCCAAAAATTTATTATCTTATCGAGTTTTGTTAATTTTACCATTGCCCCAAGTTAGGACCGGAGAAAATTATTATTTTATAGTGTTTACTAATTTATCGAGTACTAATTTACAGATGTTTTACTGTATATGGTTAGGTAGGGGAGATTTATATGAAAACCCCTATTAATATGAGAATATGAAACAATTTAAGCCGTTGATCAGTACGATCTAATGGTCCTCGAAGTGCTTATTTACTTTAAGCCCTTGATCAGGAAACATATCCAATATATTTTGATATCATCGGCTTTATCTTAACTAGTCAAAATTAGTTTCAATAGTTGTAACTGATACTTTAAAGAAACAGATAATTATAGGAATAACACAAATAATTAATCAAGGCGCATACATATTGGTAGGAACTGATTAATTTTTCAAACGATGGATCCTATAATATAGCTTAAACATGAAAATCATTTAAGAAGCTAAACATGTGGCACTTACCTGATTTGCTATAAAAGAAAGAAACTCTATTGATATCAATAAAATCAAAGGAAAATAATCAAACAAAAAAGCAAATCAGAAATCATGATGATAGAAAATTTGATATCAATGGTTTATTTGTTTCTTTTTTGTTGGATAAATCCAACTCTCGGAAGCACGGATAATAGGATATTATCTGATGAATAAACAAAGGAATTTGAATTGGCATTTGCACGTGCCAATGTACTTGCTCCAGCTCCGACGCCTACAAATAATTCTATTCCAGTTCCATGTCATACCAGTGGAGCTTGTAAAGACATGGTGGAGAAATATGGTTACAACTGTGAGGAACATACGGTATGTATAAAATAATACATATTTACATGTAAGAGTTGCACCTGTTAATAATACTTGACTATTACTATTATTTAGCTAATTACTATTCGTATGATATGAATCATTTGTATATTTAAATATATGATTTTTTCAGGTGATAACAAAAGATGGACATCTCCTTGGCATGCAAAGAATACCTTCGACAACGGGTGTACCCTTATCTAATTCATCTAAGACAGTTGCTATTACCCCGCCAGTTCTTTTGCAACACGGCCTCTTTTGTGTATGAAATAATGTTATTGAATTATAATAATTTGTATAACGAAATAACTAATTAGTTTGTATTATATAACCAAATTATAAATAATAGAAATTCATTATTATTCTATTAACAGTGACATTCATACTTTAATACGTGTAGGACGGAGTGGCGTGGATGGCGTTAGAGAGAGATTCTTTAGCTTTCTATTTGGCCGATCATGGATTCGATGTCTGGGTTAACAACAACAGGGGAACTAAGTATAGTCGTTGCCATAAATAGCTAAATAGCTTGGAACCGGTAATTGTCTTTTCAACTTCATGTCTTCTATTATATTATTAATTATGCCACCCAAAAGTATGTAACGTTGTTGGTTGATTTTTTTTCCAAAATTTTTGGTATTTTTCATGGCAAGAATTATCAGAAATTGATCTTGATGCTACCCTCAACTATATTTATGAAAAAACCGGGCAAAAAATACATTATGTTGGTCATTCATGGTATCAATTTCATGCATTTGGAGTGTTTTAAGAGTGTGTTGGATAAATACATATCAATAAGTATATTATTGTTACTATTTTGGTTTTTGAAGGGAACTACTGTTGCTTTGGCTGCACTGGCCTCAAACCAACCTACTATTAAAAGGATGAGATCGGTTGCACTGCTTTGTCCAATTGGTTATATGGGCTTACTTACCTCGCCATTTGAAAGAGTTAGCGCGGACCTTTTCTTGGCTGAGGTATGTATATTTAAACGGACAATTACTAAACAAACAACTAAGACACTTTTTTTAGTTTATTCAGTAACTAGTATATGTATTTTTCGAGTTAGACACATAGTGAAAAAATTTATTTTTTATTTATCTACAGTTAAGAGACTTGGTTAAGTTTCCCGAGTACAACCCAGTCGGGTAAGAAAATAACACCCCTTTATTGTAGTAATTACTGTAATATTTTACATGAAATTAATGGATTACTCACTGTTGATCTTGCAGAAGAATGACGACAACTTTTGTTGTAAAGATATGTAAAATGTTTCATCTCAACTGTGCTCTCTCCCTGTGGTTTGCGACAAGTTACCATTTAGAGAAATTCTTAATTAATATATATTGGCAATTCAATTTGATAAATAATTATCTAATATTTAATTATGATTATAATAATATACATGCATCCAGGTTCAAATTGTTGTATCGACACAAATAGTTTTAGTAGGTTTCTTGAACACGAGCCTCAGTCCACTTCAAGCAAAGTTTTAATGCACTTGTCTCAGAGTAAGTTGTGGCGTTGATTATCCTTGTGTTGAGACATATTAGTTATTAAGTTGATGTTTGTTGAAAAATCCAATAACTAATGGAGTTAAAAATGTTCATAACTTATGCAGATATTAGAGGAGGAGGTTTTCGAAAATTTGATTACGGTCTTCTCGGGAACATAATGCGTTATAAACAAGCTAGACCTCCACCATACGTCATTACTGAA
>JAYMSW010005329.1:0-10122 GCA_036897725.1 Erodium texanum
GTTGTTTTCATGTAGACGTCTTCTATACAGATGAACTAGAGTGTCTAGGTTCATTGTATTAGATCTTCTAGATTATGTCAAAGATATGCTTTCCGAAGATCTTATGGATATTATACTTTGGCATATTCCTATGTGCTCTTTTGTAGTCGTTAGATTATTTAGATCTAGGCCCTCCATTTGAGGGAGCTCAAGCATATAAGGGGGCGAGCTCCTTATTTGTAATCTCTCATTCTTTGATACAAAGTTTCTCTCTTTGAGCAAGCTCTCTTTTTCGTTCCTTGTTCTCCTAGTCACTTGAGCATTTTAGCTCACTACGAGTAAAGGCTAATCTCTAGGCAAGTCAAGTAAACGTTAATTGCTTGGACTTGGTTTAGAGCCGCACGGATTCGAGTTGCCAAACTCTCAGCCCGTGACACCTGTCTAGCCCAGCGCCCTATACCGCCCTCGCCCAGCCCGCCCTTCGCCTATTCATATCTTTTCTGAGAGTTAGCTGATCATGGAGTTCCGTCCAAAGGAAACCCTTTTTGGGTCATCATGTAGTAGTTGTTTTTCGTTGCCTTTTGTTGTCTTTTAGTTAATAAGTTGCCAACGTCAACTGGTTTTAGTTCCATCGTCGGTTGGATTTGATATCAGCGCCGACTGGGTTAGTTTCAGGGCTTTTCTAGTATAGATGAGCATCAAATGCGTTTCAGGTCTTTTACTTAGGTCCAGACTGGTTGTAAAGCAGTACGCGAACTATGCAATGTGAGAAGTTGACTGCAGAAATTATATTCCAACCAGTCTAGATTGTTAGGACTTTTGCCTTTATCGTTCAACAGATTGTATGTATATGTTCATGTTGATATATAAAGTTGCTATAAATTTTATAAAAAATAAATAAAAATGAAATAAGCATTATTCTTTATCAATGGATAAATGATGGGCTCACTTTGGTCCATACCTCAAGTCGACATGTTTTAACATCCGAATCATGTTGGTTAAATATTATTGGACTGTATTTGAAGTATTATTTTTGAATGTTGAGATTCTAATGCTGTCAATTTGATTTGGATTTTCCACCAAATCACAAGTTCAAACTGATTTGGACAAACAAGTTATGGTTTTACAACAATGAGAGGGGAAAAGAAAATCAAATATTATGATATAATCTATATTATACAATATTTATTTTCAAACTATTTATTCCTGATCATGGGCCGGCCCACATAGAAGCCCATTAGGAGCCGTTGCTTAACATAAAATTCATGGTCTTTTATTTTTTTGACAAATAGATCTATCAGGGCTTCTTGTGAAGCTGAGCAGGTGGCATGTTCTTTGAATACAATATTCAAGGAGGAGAAAGAGGGGCGAGGAGATCAAATCCACTCCAAGAGTGAGATCGGTCCCAGCCTACAAAGCCGAGGTTCTCTCTGTTTTGCTCTCGATTCGGTTTTTGATTCGTATTTATACGATAATCAATTCTTGGACCAAGATATTTTTTTGTCTTCTCAATTGGGGGCTAGGGTTTGCCTGCTCTGGACGATCGGTGTATGGGGTGTCTGTAATAATAGAATTCAGATTTAGTTTGGTCTGGACCGAAACATATGCTAATATGGATTTTGTTTGGCAAACATATGTGTTGTAATGGAGTTTGAAGATTTGGGTTGGTCTGGACTGAAAACCAAGGAGGGGAGAGACCCATGTTTTTCCCATTTTTGTAACTTGTGTGGTAAAAAACTGAACTTTAGTAGAAAAAAATTAAATGGGCTTATGAGTTCTTGATATCATATGCAATGTAATAAGTGTTTCAATGAGAATTCTTCTATGTAATAGCTTGGATTGCGCTTGGGTTTAGTATGGATTCTATTTAGCAAACATAAAATCTAAGAACAGAGTCGAGAAGTAGCTTACATGGTCAAGAGCTTAACTTTACAATCTTCTGTACAAAAATAGTCAAACCGGCATATGATGATATGATTGTTTTGCATCAAATGGAATGTCAATTCTTGCCAGAGCTGAAGTTTGAACTTCATGTTCAATAAAGCAGTGGCCAATCGGGCATGATTTTGTGAAATCTTGATATCGAATCACAGGAATAAAACTCTACTGGATATTTGTTATGCTGCCCGTTCATTTCCAACTGCTTCTGTCTTGTGGCCCTTCATGGTAATACATATACACTTACGGGTTGAAACCAAGTCTTGTGTAGATAGCATTTTCCCGTGTTTGTAGGACATTATTCATTTTTGTGTTTTGTATCTGAGCATATATTAACTATTTAGTAACTGTTTTTGTACTCAGATGTCATTGCAAGAATCATTGAAAAGGTTCAACAAGCAGCAAGAAAGATGCCAGACGACACTTGGTGATATTGCTGCCAAAGCAGGGTCCGCCAGAGCGGCAACAACTCAGAAATTCACGCCTCCACCTCCTTCAACTGTTACAAAAGCTCCTGCTCTGCCTGTCAAATTCTCCAATGATACAGAGAGACTTCAACACATCAATAGCATACGAAAATCTCCAGCAGGGGCTCAGATCAAGCGTGTCATAGACCTGCTATTGGAGGTGCGAAACTGAACCGTTCTTTCCCTCTGCCCATTCTTGTGTTCTTGTTTCCTTTGCAAATATGACATATCTGAATGGACAAGTCACAATGTTGTATTTAGTTAGTACTTAATGATAACCATTAACTTCCTTTTTGTGCTTTTCTTCTCTACACATGTTTGCAGACTAGGCATTCCTTCACACCAGAGCAGATAAATGAAGTATGTTATGTCGATGTAAAGGCCAATAAAACTGTTTTTGACAGTTTAAGGAATAACCCAAAAGTTCATTATGATGGGAGGCGCTTCTCTTACAAGGTAACCTGAGTCTCGCTAATGGCCAAATTCTGACAGACAGACCAGCACATTTTTGGTTCTTATATCTCGGTCAAAGTAAGTATTTCTCCTTCTTGCTCACAGTCCAAGCATGATCTCAAGGACAAGAATCAACTTCTTGTACTGATACGAAAATTTCCTGAGGGAATTGCGGTCATTGATCTAAAGGATTCGTACCCAACTGTAATGGAAGATTTACAGGTGTTTTTCTTCTTGTAATTTCACTTCTTAGTCAGATCCTTTAATTATATATTTGATCCCAAGAAATATAGGTTGGTCATACTATATATATGCATGATCTAGAGGCACAATAAGCAAAACACTATTTATGCTTTCAGAGGACCTTGGTTGTAGATCCTCTTGGACAAGGTTCTAAAACTCGGTAACAGTAAAAAATCGGCGAGGTGCCGATTAAGGATTTTTTACTTATCGGGGAGATATCGGCAAAATGTGTTTCACATTAATTAAATAAATAAACATATATAAAAGACAAAAAGTAGCAATAGTTTAGTAAAATAAGATAGTTCCAAACACATATTAATTCATGTTTTGTGAAATTGAATTTTTATTTGAAAAGTGAATTGAACTTGCTATCAATAATCTCTTTTTGTATTCATGCTATGGATAGATCTTCGATACAAAATTTTCATATCCACTTCAGAATTTGTATATGAAAACTAGTTGACAGAGTTTTGATTGAGTTGACCAAATTTGACTGATTTTCACTTATCGGTGGAAAGCGGTCAAAACTCGATGATTAAGTTTCACCAAGATATCAGGGAGATATCGGGTTATCTAGAACACTGCTCTGGGATGGAGTTCAAATCTCCTTTGTACGTACAAATGGCACTTAAACCTACCTCTTATAGCTATATATTTGGAGTTCTTGTCAGCTGAGTAGAAAAAAGAGGTGCATGTCATCAACCCCAAGAACTTGAAATGCCTTTGTATGTTAAAGCCCAACTCCCACACCTTAAAGCTCGAACTGATAGGTGAATGCCCATCTTTTCAGTGTGGGACCTTGACAGATATTAGTAGAGTTCTGAGCCTTGGATGCTTCATTTCTTATTGGTTTCAGCACTACTTTAACCTTTTAGCTGCACCCATGGGTTTCTTCTTTGAGTAACAAAGTGAAGCCGGTATTAATTTCCTGTGTTCTTTCAGGCTCTAAAATCTTCAGGCCAGATTTGGCTGCTATCAAACTTCGATTCACAGGAAGACATTGCATACCCAAACGATCCGAGGGTGCCCATAAAGGTGGACGATGATCTCAAACAGCTTTTTCGGGGGATCGAATTGCCCCGAGACATGCTTGACATAGAGAAGGATCTGCAGAAGAACGGGATGAAGCCTGCCACCAACACCGCAAAGAGGAGAGCAGCAGCACAGATCCAGGGCATTTCCACGAAACCCAAGAGCAAGAAGAAGAAGCACGAGATCACCAAGAGGACCAAACTCACCAATGCTCATCTTCCAGAGCTGTTTCAGAACTTGAAGTAATGTCCAGAGATCATGTTAAACCACTGAGAATGTACCCCTATCAGATGAACTATTTGAGGATTGTTGTAAATCCATTTGTACACACTTCTACCATGTGTAATTTATGGAAAGGCTTGGAGCTGCTGAAGATGAATTCTAGTTCTGCAAAACTAGTTTCAGTTTCGCAGCAGCGTAAATGTATTTGCTGGCATAATATATGTTTGCAGGATTGAATTTTTGAATTGTGCCTTGAAATTAAAACAATGTTCCTGCTTCTATTTTTTTTGACATACCAGCTTTCCTTGTTGCTTGGCTTTTGAAGGAATGGCATCCAAAATTCTGCCCCACTGTTTTGGCTGCTAGCATTTAGAAAATGAAGCCAAAATAAATGATCCATTGATGTGCTTCAATTTGACTTATTTTGCAGGCCTTAACAGTTCTCATATTATATGTTACGTAATTGAAACCAACTCAGTATATGCCATCTGTATGTACCCATTATATATGTTCAAGCATTTCTTCCCCATTCACATCAGTTCTAATATTTTAATTCATTTTAAAACATATCTTCTCGTAATATACAGATGATTATTTTTATTAAATAAGTATATTATATAATTGATACCCATGCCTGAATTTACATATTCTACGGTATAGTCACGCCAGAAAGGGATGATAGAACTCAATGTTGCTTCATAATGTTCAACCATTGTGCTTCTATTTCAACCGTATGTATGATACATCTGTGTCTAGAAACAAAATGAAAATGAAAAAAAAAAGAAGGAATCATTAACTCATACACAGCTGCAAAATATCCATATCAAATCTGCAAAAAGGCTTCTCAGTTATGAAGTGGGTTTGGTCCACTTGGAACCAATCGATGAGAAACCTCGTAAACCCTGTCTCTTCCATCTCTGCTGTTCTGTTCCGAAGCTTTTGCAGGGACATGCCACCGGAACCTGGTGTAGAATTCATGTAGAGTTGTCTCCTTGGATTCTTCTGTCAGAGCTCTGTGGATGTCACGGCAACTCGAGACTTGGCTTGTTGTTGCAAGCATGATCATGAAGATGAGAGATGCTAAAATAGAAGTTTGAAATCCCATGATAATATAGAGATGGAGAGGAAGATGAGGGGGCAGGTAATATGATTACTAATGCAGGCCTCAAGTCCTTTAATACATGATCTGATCTTGCAATTTGGTAGTAGTCATGATACAACCAAAATTAGAAATTTAACTATATGGAAATGTCAGAAATGCCCTTTAAATTTTCCCAAATCATCATGTACTGAGTCTAATGTGTACATCACATGTGAGACATAATACTGATTATTTATAAAGACTAAGGTCATACTCAACTAACATTATTAACATTTTAGTCGTAAAAACCGGTATCAGAGTCTGGTTGATTCGGGTCTTTTATGAACTCCGACATATATATAGAACTTCAACCTGCTCCCCCCTCACGAATGTATAGAAGAGGCAAGACCCATACATAAAGAGGAATATTGAAGAAAACCCACATTTGCATGACAGGATTTGTTACATTAACATGGTTGGTGAGCCACTTTTCCTGTCTATGAACACATTGTAGAGTGCACATAACTTGATGTGATTTATTTGGGAGATTGTGGTTTTGGTGCATTGTGTTAGTCCAAGGGTATTCTAGTCTTTTTGAGCACCTGTTGAGTGCTAATATAAAATACCCTTTTCTTGAACTACTATGTGGGCGTTGACTTTAGATTAATCGGGTTGATGATTTACATTGTGCTGTAATTATTGGTGAAGACTTGGGTACATAACTAAGGAACACGTGGTGCCTCAGCTTCTGTGCCCCCATGTTCATACTGTCTGCTTCAGCTCAGGTTCTTGCTTACAAGCTATTGACTTGTAATCTTGATTGGCCACCCAAGAAAGGCTATCACAAAACTGGGTTTATCTACACCTTGTTGAAGACAAAGACAGTGTTGAAGCCACAACCAAACAGTGGGCTCCATCTTCTTCATGCATTGCTAGTACTGCTCGTAGGAATAAGGTATGTGCTCAAAACTTGTTAAATCAATGATGTGATTATTCGAAATTTGCTTTCTTTGGTAAATTAGATTGAGTGACGTATTCGAGATTTTGAGATGTTCATTAAAAACTTGTCATTTTCCAGGAATTTTCTTGCACCAAAAATATGTCAATTGTTTTGTTTTTTCTTGCTGGAAAAATATTATGCTTTCTTGTTCGAGTTCTTCATGAATGTAAAAAGTGGGAAAAAATTATAATTATATTTTTGTTGTTTCAAGATTGTGATTTTTGTCAAAAATAGTTAGATTTATTTGGAATATCTATGGTTTCTATATGTTGCTTGAAACACCAATTTCCTAGATTAGCTCTTATAGCTTTCTTACCAATAATTATATCATCAATCAACATTTTCAACAGTTCTTGAGTTCATGTATATAAGCTGCTCCTTTCTCTTCTTCCGTATATAACTGTATTATTGTCAAGAGCTATATGTCAAATAATACGATATGATAATTATATATTTTAGACTTGTTTGAAAATATTATAAGATTGTCAATATCTTGCAAATATTTATTATATATATTGGCTTTACAGAGATTACATTTACAGCTAATTATCTTAGTGAATTGATAGGAGGACCAAACCATCAATTTCATTACGTGGAAATAGTAGTATAGGTGGATTGTCGTGTTGAGGTACGTTTGAATTATCAATTTAGTGTTTGAAATTAATGTCATGCTAACTTGTATGCTTACATAACATGTATTATTAAATACTTTTCAAATGTACTAAGATGTATTATTATTAAATACTTACATAAGAGATTTCAAAGAATACTTGCATAAGATATGTGATATAATTTTCAAATTTGTGGGTCTCTCTAAGAAATAGGGGTGGTAAAGGTGTCTAGAGGAGTACCACACTTTTTTTTTTTTTTTTTGGGTTGGTTATTTTATTTTAAATAAAAGATTTTAAAAAAGTACTCAAATTCTTAAAATTGAGTGATAAACTGAAGTAACTTGCAATTTACTTGTTTAAAATAGACGTTCTCAAATATTATTTAATTAAATTCTAACTGTTGATGGAAGTAATAGCATCTAATAAAATGGATTGAATTATTGATAAAATCCATTTAATTCTTGTATATAATATTATCTGACGACCTAAATTTTACGATACATAAAGATTGCACGTAAGATAGACTCAAATAAAAGTTTCCATACACATACAGAAATGCAGTTACATGAACTTATAGGTGTGGTATACAACATGTACGTTCTGAATTAATTGCACATGATAATATGAATTAAATGATTGATAAAATCCATCTAACTAATTTTTATATATAATATAATTATATGATAACATAAATGATTTGACGTAAGGATTTGTTCGAAAGATAGACTCAAATAAAAGTTTCCCTACGCACACAGATATATGGTTAAACGAGGTTGTAGGAGTGGTACAACATAGACTTTGTGTACATGGCTACAAGGATGTTTGTCTGTAGTGGAACTTAACATGTAAGAAAATCTTGAAACCCTAAACTCTAACCCAATACATCACTATTAGAAGAAAATCATCATAAGAGCAACTCCAGAGCAATATGTCATTTGATGTAAAATGGAAAAATACTCTACTGCATATTGGCATAGGATTTTGCATGAAAATGGTAGTTAAATCCAACTCCAACTCTATATTCTATGTATCAAATCATTATCTTGACATAGTATTTTGATTGAGATGAATTTTATCACATACGTTCAATATTTTAGTGATTTAACCAACCCCTCCTGATCATATGAAATGGTCTATATGTTACCCAACCCTAGCCTAAACCGAATAGAAGATCCATCATCCACATGACTACATATTATATGTTCTTATTGTGTGTTCGTTGGTAGTGAAATAATAATTTCCTAATGGGTCAATGGAGTGAGCTTCCTGATGATTTGTTGATAATGATCCATCCACACCTTTGCTCTTACGTCGACAAGATTAGGTTTATATGTGTCTGTACGCATTGGCAATCCAGCTAGCCGGAACTTCCGGACCTCGGCAGCCGCAGCCGCCATGGCTACTACTTCCTTACGAAGAAGGCTTGTCTTGCGGGCTCTAGCATCCATTTGAGAAGGTCTACGAGCTCGATCTCCCCGAGGCCGGCAAGAAGGTTTTCAAAGGATCGAGTCATGGTTAGGTCGTCACAACCAAAACCAATGCATCTATAAAATACGGAAGTTGGAGAAAATTTTTGCTTATTGACCTTCACTTTTTTTTATAATATATGAAAGTTATAGTTTTTTCTATAATGAAAACCCGAATGGGTGTGGGTTATATCCGATTGAATAATCCGATTGGGATTTCATTAAAGATAAAATCAAGTTATTTTACAAAGAATATTTTTTCAAAAACTTTAAAATTTTTAAGGATATTTTGCCAATTACCTGCTCCGAGGTACGAGTTTTCAGATGTCTTAGAATACTGTCCTGCTAAGGTGGGAGAAGAATATCTTTTTGAATGTCCAAATCTTAGAGGAATGAGGCAAGACTCGTACGAGGTCCGGGATTGCTATGTTACCAAAGTTGTCTTGTCTGATAGCCCTACTTCGAATCATTTCAGAGCCGTTGCTATATGCGGCAATGAGTTTAGATTGACATGCATATTGCAAGATCGGTGATAAAAAGTGGACCATAATAACCTACTTTTGAAAGATAGTAGCCTACTTTCTTTAATAAAACTTGCTACTAACATCATATATCTTCAAAGATATACATGACAAACTTTTGATCGGACCAGGTAAGAATCCTTACAATACCAAATCTGGAGAAATGATATCTCACAATTGTTATCGATCGAACTCTCGTATTACATACGACCGGGCCTAACACGTTAAATGCACCCTAAGTGAAACCTAATCTGACACACATACCCAACCGAACTGACACCTCCAACCAGCCTCTTCTAATATGATAATAGATAAGATATAACGCAACCTTGTCACTGCCTTAAATTGTTGCAAGCTCTTACACCTGACCTCATCAGCCTATTGACATCGGAAAAGATCGGAAGCTATTGGAAAACTTGGAATATGAATCGTTTCTCTCTATCGAACCTTTGGCAGTGTAATTGTCTATTTACATCACTCTCTTTTATTCTCCTATCACCAAAACAAAGAACCGCATATTAAGGACGAATGAAGTCTAGTTTAACATCGCTAGCATCATATTTCGACATTGGTTACGAGAGTGTACCTGTGAAGAATGGCTTAGAATAGTGAGCGAAGATAAAATAAAAATGATTCAAATTTCTCTTTCGTTTTCCTCAAAGTGACCTCTCTCTTAGAACCCCTACTTAGAGCATATCTGATATATATAATCAAACTTGTCCCCATATATATTCCCTTGTATTAATTAGTTTCACTTGATGAAAAACTCATAAAAGTTCATAATATCCCTTGGGAAACGAATTAGGAAACAACTAATAGGTAACAAATCAATAAAAGGAAATAAGCCAACCCTAACCTTACCAACAACTCCACGTTACCCAACCCTAACCAAACCAAATAGGAAACCCATATGACTACATATACGTTCTTGTTGTGTGTTGGTTGGTAGTAAAAAAAATAACACTTTCCTAATGGGTCAATGGAGTGAGCTTCCTGATGATTTGTTGGTAATGATCCATCCTCACCTTCGCTACCTCGACAAGATAAGGTTTACATGTGTCTGCACGCATTGGCAATCTAGCTCGCCGGAGCTTCCGGCTCTCCGGCAG
>JAYMSW010005330.1:0-10122 GCA_036897725.1 Erodium texanum
ATGTGGCTTGTGCCCAAAACCGGCGCTCAGACGAATGACCCCACCCCGCCGCCGAGCTCTGTCTTCATCATCGGCCAGGTTTGCTCTGTTTTTGGAACTGTTGTGTGTCTAACTCGGACAGTTTTGTTGTGTGGAGCTGCACGCGCTCGAATGGGTTCGAAGCCATGGTTGCATCCGGCTCCGACGTATCGGCCATTGGAGACCTATTGGGACTCCGACGACGACGCTCCCGGCCCCCGATGCGGCCACACTCTCACCGCCGTTGCCGCCACTAAGTCTCACGGTCCTCGTTTGATTCTGTTCGGCGGCGCCACCGCAATCGAGGGCGGCTCCGCCTCCTCCGCTCCCGGAATCAGTATTTGCTCCGCTACCCTTTTGGTTTTTACTCTTCTGCTACTCAATTTTGTAGTTTAGTGTTGCTCAATTTTGATTTTGTTTGTTGATTTGGGATCAAGGGCTTGCTGGAGTGACCAATTCAGTTCATTCTTACGATGTGCTTACTAGGAAGTGGACTAGGTTGATCCTCCAACTGGGTTTTTGTTTCTGTTTCATGATCTATGTTTTGAGAATTCTGAATCAGCTGTGCTCTAATGGGTTGATGATCAATGTTCATGTTTTGCAGGATCAGACCTGCTGGTGATCCGCCATCTCCTAGAGCTGCTCATGCTGCTGCTGCAGTTGGTACTATGGTTGTTTTTCAGGTAATTAAGCACTTAATTATGAATCAAAATCAAAACTTTATAGTGTTTTCGAGGGCATTGGTGTTAAATGGTACTGGTTGATGCATGGTTAGGGTGGCATAGGTCCTGCTGGACATTCGACTGATGATCTATACGTGCTGGACTTGGCTAACGACAAATACAAATGGCATAGGTGAGCTTATTTGGTTAATGCTGGTCTTCAATTTATCGGGAGATCGATGAGTCTTAATGGGGTTTTAGTGAGTTTCGTTCTTTTGTGATTGTAGGGTTGTTGTACACGGACAAGGTCTAGGTCCTCGATATGGTCACGTGATGGACTTGGTTGCCCAAAGATATCTTGTCACTGTCAGCGGCAATGATGGTACGTAATGTCCCATTAATACACTTTCGAACAATTATTTCAATTTTTTAATGCTATTGTTTCAACGTGAAAAAAGTATCAATTGCTAATTCTAAATTGGAAGTATTAAGATTTGTATCAAGACTCATTTGGAGGAATTGGCTGAAATGCTATATTAAGTTAAACTATTCTTTAGTCTCGTTAGCTGATCATTAAATATTCTTTATGATATGATGTTACGAATTGATGATTATATTTGTTATCTTATCTGAGAAAATGTAACATTAATAATGTTTATTCTTACAGGGAAGCGAGTTCTGTCTGATGCTTGGGCATTGGATACGGCTCAAAAACCATACGCTTGGCAAAGGCTATCCCCAGAAGGCGATAGACCTTCAGCTAGAATGTGAGTTAATGATTTCTCTCATTAATAATATATATTTTTCCTTAATTATGTAATTGACTAATATAATCCCTTTGTGAAGATTAATATTACCATATGTATTCTCTACTTAAAAGAATGCCATTTTTGTCACAAACTTATCAGATTAAATATGGTATTCATGGCATTATTCTGATTGTTTTTGGTAATAACCATAATTGCAAAGATTTTTTTAAACATTTTCCCGTGTATTTCATACCACCCCGGACTGTCTTGTACACTGCATACTGATCGAGAACATCCACACATAGTTTCTTCATAATATGTTCAATATCCAAGTGGATATTAATATATTCTTATAAAAGCTCAATTGCGGATAAACTTATATATAAACTACTCCACATGAGAAGGCTTTTTAACCTTATTTGCAGTTACATCTTGATGCAAAATAATAACCTTATATTTTCACATAACTTAATAGGTATGCGACGGCAAGTGCTCGCTCAGATGGCATGTTCTTGCTCTGTGGAGGTAGAGACACTTCTGGCGCGGTATGCTTTGCTCTATACTGGGAAACTTTAGACAATAATCGTGATCATTTGAAGTAGTTTACACAATTTTATTGGGCTTGTGCTATCTAAGATGCAAGCCCAATTCAAGTGTCCTTCATTTGTTGATTGTGTTTGTGTTACTACAGCCACTAGCAGATGCTTATGGGCTGCTTATGCATAGAAATGGTCAGTGGGAATGGACTCTTGCTCCTGGCGTGTCTCCTTCACCAAGGTATCAACATGCCGCGGTAAGTAATAGCTACAAGCCAGTCCTTCACAACTAAAGTTTTGAAACTAATTTTCGAGATTATGTTCTATGCCTCTTATGTAAATTAACTCTTGAAGTCACCTCTTTTCAGACCTATGCATGTGACACTTTTTTCTATTAGGTGTTTGTTGGTGCTCGATTGCATGTTACGGGAGGTGTTCTCAGGGGAGGACGTAGTGTAGAGGGTGAAGCAGCTATAGCAGGTAGTTTCAGTTTCCATTATCACAGCGGTTTATTTGAACTAAAATGTGTCTCTAACTCTTAGCTACGCTTCCATTTTGATAGTATTGGACACTGCTGCCGGAGTTTGGTTGGATCGAAACGGGCTTGTTTCTTCAACACGCTCAGGAAAGGGACATGCCGAATACGATCCTTTCTTAGAGTTAATGCGTCGTTGTCGCCACGCAGCTGCTTCTTTTGGCCTTCGCATATATATCTATGGTGGCCTTAGAGGAGGTAGGTATTGTGTACAGAGAATTGGTATTTGGATTTAATTGTAGAACTTTCGTATAATTGTAAGCAATACTTTGTGCAGATGTGCTGCTTGATGATTTTCTGGTTGCGGAAAATTCACCTTCGCAATCCGATATTAATTCTCCCGTATTAACATCGGAAAGAACCTCTCCTCTGTCAAGTCCGAGGATGAAACAAAGCACGTTTGGGATATCTCCTTCGGACGGTGATCTAGAAACCCCGTTGTCGGGTAATATAAGGTATGCTCCTGTAGTCTACTGTCCTGATATTTGATTTCTCCCGTTATAATCACTTGGGATAATCTCAGTCAGTTGCCCTTAAGTATGCACCTTTCTCAATTAACTACCACTAAGTTTTTTAGTCTAGTTTGCCCCAAACGCCGTTAAATTCCGTCAACTTTCGGGTGTGAAATGATGAAAATACCCTCTGTAAAAAAATAAAAGCGCATTTTCATTGTTTCTCATCCAAAAGTTGACGGAATTAGGTAAACTGAGACATAAAAAAACGTGGGGGTTGTCAAAACTTTTTGGGTAGTTGACTGAGAAAGGTGCATACTTACGGGTAGCTGATTGAGAAAGGTCTATAGTTAAGGGCAACTTAGCGAGATTATCACTAATAATTTCGATGGTGCATTTTACAATTACTAGTATGGACAAGAACTCGATGGAGAAACTCAGAGAGGCTTCGGCTGCTGAAGCAGAGGCAGCTACTGCTGTCTGGCAGGCAGTACAGGCCTCTTCTTCACCTCCCACTGAAGAAGCTGAAGAACCATCCGTGTCCGATGAGAACTCACACGAAGAAGAAACAGTTTCAGATGGCAGCGATTTAGGGGCAGATGTTCGTCTTCATCCCCGAGCTGTATGTCCTGTGAATCTCTGTACTAAATACATAATTTTTCTCATTTAGTCGGAAAAAAAAACTTGAATTTTCTCGTTCAGATTCAAGATCAAGATTATAATTCTGTCTGCTACAGGTTGTGGTCGCTAAAGAAGCTATAGGTAACTTGGGCGGGATGGTGAGGCAATTATCTTTGGATCAATTCGAAAACGAGAGCAGACGGATGATACCCTCGAATAACGACACTTCGTATCCCAAAAAGTTCACCCGACAAAAATCTCCTGAGGGATTACATAAGAAGGCAAGCATCACAAACCGTGTATTATTAACTCTTTTGCAAATCATAACCTTCTTCTTTGATAAGTGTCTTGAATTTGTATTTTTGTTGCACTTTGTATCGATTTGTTTCAAAATGAAAACTTTCCCCTTGAAAATTTAAATTATAAAAAGCAAAAAAACAAAAGTCATTTACAAAGAGAAGGAAAGTTAAGGGAGATGAAAATTTTGGATATTTTGTTTGTTACTTTTTATTTTAAAATTTCAAGAGGAAAATCGTCATTTTGAAACAAACTGATACAAAGTGCTATTTTTTTTTTGCCATGGCTATGATTCGCAAAAAGTTAATAATACAGGGTACCTTTTTGCAATTATCCTTTCTATCTCTGAAGCGGTTCGTTATTAATTTTGTTCTTGCAGATTATTTCTACGTTGCTTAAGCCACGGAACTGGAAAGCTCCCGCGAACAGGAGGTTCTTCCTAGACTCCTATGAAGTGGGCGAGCTTTGTTACGCTGCTGAGCAGATCTTTATGCATGAACCCACAGTTCTTCAATTGAAAGCTCCCGTTAAAGTTTTCGGTGATCTTCATGGACAATTTGGAGACCTGATGCGACTCTTTGATGAATATGGGTTCCCTTCAACTGCAGGAGACATAACGTAAGTATTATGACGTTAAATTTTTATGTTACGATACGAATCAAAACCTTGTTAACGGTTTATTATTTTTCAGTTATATCGACTATTTGTTTCTGGGAGATTACGTCGATCGGGGACAGCACAGCTTAGAGACCATAACTTTGCTTCTTGCTCTCAAGGCAAGATTTTGATTCGATTATATAAAACCTGTTTAAGAATTTATTCGTTGACTACTCGAGCTGAGTGAGTTTTGGTTAATCGATTTACAGATTCAGTATCCCGAGAATATTCACTTGATCCGTGGTAATCATGAAGCTGCTGACATAAACGCGCTCTTTGGGTTCCGTATCGAGTGCATTGAGAGAATGGTATGACCAATATAAATTTGTTGATTCCTTGTAGATTTGAATTTCGATATATGTGGTAATAAGGTAAATATTTTGTAGGGAGAGAATGACGGGATATGGGCATGGACGATGTTTAATCAGTTGTTCAATTATCTCCCGCTTGCTGCTCTTATTGAGAAGAAGATTATCTGTATGCACGGTGGGATCGGAAGATCGATACATTCGGTGGAGCAGATCGAGAAGCTCGAGAGGCCCATAACCATGGATGCGGGCTCGATAGTCTTAATGGACCTTTTATGGTACGGCCCAATTCGATCGTGGTGTAGCGTTCATCAACGTTTCATTACCTTATGGTGTTCGTGTATGCAGGTCGGATCCTACAGAGAACGATAGCGTCGAGGGTTTGAGACCGAACGCTCGTGGGCCCGGCCTCGTCACGTTCGGGGTATGCGTTCTGAGTTGTTGTTTTATGATGTCATTTCTTAATTTTGTGTGTTTTGCACCTTATTTGGAACGAAACCTTGCAGCCCGATCGGGTGGCGGACTTCTGTAAGAGAAATAAGTTGCAGCTGATCATACGAGCTCATGAATGCGTCATGGATGGGTTTGAACGGTTCGCGCAGGGGCAGCTCATCACGCTTTTCTCCGCAACGAACTATTGCGGTGAGTCTGAGAGTTTGATAACGAAAAAAACGTAGCTTTCTCTTCTGTGCTAGTCGTTGTAGTCTGATTTGATTTCTGAATATAGGAACGGCGAACAATGCCGGAGCTATACTTGTCGTGGGCAGAGGGTTAGTCGTGGTTCCAAAATTGATCCATCCTCTGCCGCCTCCGTTCCAGTCGCCAGAGACATCCCCTGAGCGTGCCGGGGATGATACTTGGATGCAGGTAAAGATTGTAAACTAGTTTCATTTGCCAGTAAATGAAAACTATTAGGCTCAAGACAAAACTTTGAAGGTCTAGCTCGAGCATGGCTTGATAAATACTAAACAAGCCGGTTAGCGAGTTTATCGTGTATTGAAAGATTGGGCTCGAGTTCAACGAGCTTTACTTTTAGGCTCTTTTGGCCTGAACTCGATTATAATGAGCTTGAATATCTAATGAATTAAACTCGAACTGTTTGCTAAAAGCTCGGCTCCTTTTCATCCTATGCTTGTTTCTGGTTTCTTGTAGTAGCTGTACATCCAGAGGCCGCCGACGCCGACAAGAGGTCGGCCGCAGCCGGATCATGACCGGAACTCACTTGCATACATATGACTTGGTCGGAGTTGTGTAATTTGTAACAGTTGTGTGCCGGAATCTTAGGTATACCCAGCCAAAACTCAGCTCCAATTGGGGTTGTGTATTATTATTATATTTGTACAATTATTAGCCATTATTTGAGAGAGAGATGGATTTTATTTTTGTATATTATTTATCAGGGATGTTTGTTGCCTTGATTTTATAGCAATTGATTTATTTTAAAGTGTTAATGGCACATAATTACCTCTATGAATTGTCCACAAACGTTTAACTACATGATAAAGTCGTGTGTAAACTGGGTGATGATTTTTTTCTGTAAATTTTGATGGTTTTCGTTTATTTTATATCATGGTGATATGAAATTAAAATGTGCGTTTAGATCAATATCGGTAGAGTATGAATAAGTAATCTATTGATGATTATTGATTTTTAAAATTAGAAACAAAACAGTGGATGATCAAAATGTACTAACCAATTGAATTATTTAACTACACTAGCCTAATCGAATCAAGTTTAATATTTTGATTTTGATTATTTGATCTAATCTTTGAGCATGTACACATTTTTGGTGGCAATTCGGTCTCTGAAAAATTATACAACCTTGGCATAGTCTCAATTCAAGGCATCGGAGGAAAGACACGAGAATAAGGAGCAAGAACAGCTTCCTGAACATACCTGCTCCGGTTACTAGGATCCGGAGCCCACCGGATCTCGCTCATGTTCGGGGTCTCCACGAACACCATCGTGAACTCTCCGACCTTGGTTACAGTCCCTCTCTTTCCGGACCTGAGCACGAACTGCCTGTTCCTGTTGATCGAGAATATCCCCTTGCTCAGCCTCACAATGTCGCCAGGCTCAAAGGCCTCGCACTCGTGGCCCCAGAACTGGAAGTGGACCGAGGCAGTCTCGTCTGCGACTAGAGCCATGGAGGTTTTGTTTGGGCCCTCTGTAGTGGGTTGAGACTTGTCGAGGATTATGAACTGTGTGTCGATGTTGTTCTGGGCTGCGGGGACAATGTCTTTCAGAGGAATCATCCTGAAAATTGATTAACATTAACTATTTTAGAGTAAAACCATTTGGAAATGAATGTTATGTTCTGATGAATGCAACAAGAACTCCTTTGCTAGGAGACTCGAGTTCTTGGTTAGAATACATAAACTAAATCACAACACAATACACAATAGATTGGACAGAGGAATAACATGGTGTTCGTGTTAAATTTCCTATTGAATCTCAACAATATTAACTTGTAGGTATCCAAAGAAAGAAAAAAAGAAATCAAAGTTTCAAAGTTCCTAAATATCTTATTCATGTTAAAATTCATACTAGATCTCAGCAACAAGACGATATACTCTTGTAGTTCTCTCAAGAAAAGAGAAATAGGAGTTCCCAAGTTTCTAAATATCTTTCTTCCAGCATAGCTAAACAGAACTAAGAGAGAGAATGTTTTCACGGTGAATGTGACTCAAAACCCGAAACACGAAAACAAGCTATAAGTGAGAATATTGTAGCTATTTCAAGAAAAGAGAGATAAAAGTTCCAGAAGTGAAAATAATTATCACTACCAATGTCAAAACCAGAAAACAACAAGAAGTTATAAGTGAAAACATTGTAGCTATCTCAAGAAAAGGGAAACAAAAGTTTCAAACCTTCTAAATAACTTTCTTTCATGATAGATAAACTATAACTAAAAGTGAGAATAATTTCACCGCCAATGTCAAAACCGAAACAGCACACAACACAATAAGACCTAACATTTGGAACTCACAAGTTGGGGAGTGCTAAGAATCGAATCTTTAAGCAGCCAAAACATATATACACTCTTAAGAACACTAACGAGCTAAGGCCAGTCAACACATTTTAAGGCTGAGATGACACCAAAAATCTAGTTTCTACCGATATGGAAGCCTTTCAATGACTCAAGTCCTGCTTCTAAGTTCTAACAAATATACATGATACATTTATACAATACTTATACCCTAAATGGAGCCATAACACAGTACAAAGGGGTCCAATCAATGAAAGAATTGACCTGTGGACAGCTTCATTGCAGTAATGATCGTAATGCCAAAGAAATCATTACACAAAATAAAACAACAACAATAATAATTAATATCTCCATTACAATACCAATATCACTCACAACATGATAAGAACCATGTTGAACAATGAAGAACAAATCATCACAACTCCTATTCACCAAACAACACAGCACACAATAATAACAAAATTCAAAATCTCACTTCCAAATCCAGAACAGCAGATGAAAACAGCAAATAGAACTCCTAAATTAACAAAATTAGAAGGAACGAGAGTTACCTAACAGTCTCAAGATGGCCGGAGAAGAGACTCACAGCAGCGAGTCGATTTGGCGGGAAAGTGACTACTCGCGCTCCGTGGAAAAAAATCAGGCGCCGGCGGAGGAGGTCGCGTTAGGCACAATCAGAACCGGCGGGATATGGCGCGGCTTGCGATAGGGAAGAAGAGACGGACGAGTGTGAGAGATGAGGGCGTTTCTTCGCCTGGAATGGTGAAATCCGTCGGCGTCACTGCCAGAAAAAGAAGAAGCCGGAGCTTACGATGGCCGGAGGCTGGACCTCGGCGGCGGCGCTGTCCGTGGCAGTTCAGCTGCTTCGGTGATCAATGGAGATGATGAAGGAGCCGGTGACAGGTTTAACGAAGAGATCTGTTAACGCAAGAAGGCCCAGAAACAGAAGACACAAAGTCCTTGAAAAAAGGCCCGGCCCGTTTTGAGAACGTGGGCCTTTGCAATTGGGCTACGAGGATGGATAAGCCCACCCAACTCACCTTGAAAATTTTAGTAGAAACTGTGATGATATCCCTATCAATTTTCTTTAAATTTTCATCATCGTCTAATTTAAATTTCTTGTATTATTTCTGACGAAATATCAAATGCAATCAATTAAGAGGAATGTAAACATAATTTTGACGCATTTAAATCATATATTCAGTCATGTAAAACTTTTTTTTTTGTAGAGAATTGTCACTGTGATGGTATCCTATCGATTTTCTTCAAATTTTCATATTCGTCTAATTTTGATGTTTTGTGCTATTTCAAACAGAATCTCGATCGTAATCAATTAAGTGGAGGCCTGAATTTTGATGATTTTTGCTATTTCAAACCAAAGTTTCTGATAAGTTTTTGCCAAAATTTTCCAAGGCTAAAAACATTATTTTAATGCATGAATATCATATTTACGTTTCCCTTAATTGAAAGAGGTCGATATTTAGTTCGAAAGTGCTGCAATAGTTCAAATTGGACTAAGACCGAAATTTAAAGAAAATCGATAAGGGTACCATCACAGTTTCTAACAATTTTTTGCCAAAATTTTCCGAGGCCTAAAAAAAGATATTAATGTGTGAAGATCATATTTACGTTCCCCATAATTGAAAACGGTCGACATTAGTTAGAAATGGCCGAAATAGTTCAAATTGGACGAAGAGCGATATTTGAAGAAAATCGATAGGGGGTACCATCACAGTTTCTGGCAATTTGTTGAGGCCTTAAAATATGATTTTAATGCGTGAAGATCATATTTACGTTCCCTTTAATTGAAAGCGGTCGATATTTAGTTAGCAATGGCTGAAATAGTTCACATTGGATGAAGACCAAAATTTGAAAAAAAATCGATAGGGGCACTATCACAGTTTCTGGCAATTTTTTGCCAAATTTTTTCGAGCCCATAAAATATGATTTTAATGTGTTAAGATCATATTTACGCCACCCTTAATTGAAAGCGATCGATATTTAGTTAGAAATGGCCGAAATAGTTCAAATTGGACGAAGAGTGAAATTTGAAGAAAATCGATAGGGGTACCATCACAGTTTCTGGCAATTTTTTGCCGAAGTTTTCGAGGCCTAAAAATATGATTTTAATGTGTAAAGATCGTATTTACGTTCCTTTAATGGAAAACGGCTGATATTTAGTTAGAAATGGCCGAAATAGTTCAAATTGGAAGAAGACCGAAATTTGAAGAAAATCGATAGGGGTAACATCACAGTTTCTGGCAACTTTTGCCAAAGTTTTCTGAGGCCTAAAAATAT